>VDFB02012261.1:0-99869 GCA_007258455.2 Sequoia sempervirens | reverse complement strand
GAGCGATTTTAAAAATACTAAAAAAAAGTCCACCGTGCTCGGGTCACACAAGAGTTGCTATGTTATGTTTTTCTAACAGAAACAACAACAATTTGTGTGTGTCCCTCTTTTGAACCCTTAATCTCAACCATTTTCAAAATGAATTAGTAGTTTAGAAAGTAGACTCGGAGCTCTGCGGTCCTTGTTTTTGTTCCATCAAAATTTTTTGAGTGTAGCTATCCTTAATTTCACGTCCAAGGTCAGTATTTCCTGATTTCAGAAAAAAAGTGGCCACTTAAGCCCCTTTTTTGGGAACCATCTTGGTGCACTTACCCACTAAAAGGGGCCGCCTTACTTTAGTTTGGAGAGATGTGAAACTTATAGAGAAGTTTTAGGTTTGTGTGCTAATTAACTATCTATATGGATACCTATTAGGAAAATAAACAAAAGATAAAGTAAATGATAAAATATGTTAATTAGACCTAAGAATGTAAGAAATATAATGAAACAAAGAAATTAAAATAATTATACTTGAAATACCTATGGTTGGAAATAGTGGAATTAGGTTAGAATTTTTTTTAGAAATTGTATGAGGGAATTTGAAGTTCTATCACATAAGGAAATTGACATACAAAATCTTACATCCATGGTCATGATCTAACCTTCTCATTACTCCCAAAGGGTGCCTATTCCTCTCATAACACCAAGGTAGCAACCTAGTCAAGAGGGGGTGGTTTGATCCATAGTGTCAAAAATAATAAAAATTATAAAGATTTATTATGTGATTTACAACACTTTTATAGATTTTTCACCAATTTTTCCATAATAAGCCTACAAAGTAAGGTGGTTAAAAGTGTGAGTCCACCTCAATTGATCCCCTTGAGGGAGTTCAATCATTAATATACATGAAAACTATAATTAAAAATAATATTATGAATATATAGACTATAAAATAAAACTAATTTAAAGCATAGAATGCAAAACCCTAGTTGGCATGGCAAAGGCAATAAGCAAGCTAGGCTAGAAAAGAAGAGATAAAGAAAGTAGTGAAATATTAAATAAAAATAAGATGAAATAAAAATGGATAAAATGGGAAGAGGTGTGAGAGGAGAGATATAAAGCAATAAATTAAGGGAATTTTTGGGGAATAAAAAAGGAAATTGGGAAGGAAAAAGAAAACTAGGGAAGTAGGGGGTAAGAGGTGGAAAAGAGAGGGTGAGAGAGAAAAATAATGTTAAATGGACATAAAGTGGATGATTAATGGATTTAAGGTGAATGAGAGTGGTAGGACAAGGATAAAATTTTGAATTAGGGGAAGTAGTGCAAACCCTGAGGGATTTGGGGAGAAGGAAAGGCTAACATAGTAGAAAAACTAATAAATTAGTTACCCATGGATAAAGAGCGATATGCGATAATGTCTACAAGCCTTTGAAAATTATTGCAAAGAATAAGGGGCTTACCACAACAATTCCTTAATGAAATATAAACTTAAATACAATCATTCCTTTGGAGAAATTTCCTCAAATTAATGATCATGTGAGGAATTGGCAATTTATGTATTAAAAATGAGGAACAAATGAGCTAATTTATAGAATTTTGAAGGGAAATTAGAAAAAAAATACTATAAGGGCCTAACCATCACCATCAAACATATTTACCATTCAATTTTTTTAGTGAGGGGATGTATTAACACTATCACCACCTTACCTAGGGAGATACAAATATTGTTTCATCTAAGGAGACCTATTTTTTAGGGAAAGTTAAGAAGGGTGTTGTTTATTAAGGGTAGTTATTATTAGTCAAGATTAGATATAATATGCAAGATTTTAAGATGAAAATAAGAGGTTTAGATACACATGAGAGAGATGATAATGCATTTAATATTTTGATCAAGTGGGAAAGAAGGGGCCTTAATAATTGGAAGAAAGGGGTAAGAGGAACATAAAGAAAAAGAAACACACATTTATTAAATAAGAGAAAGGTGAGAAATATTCAACAAAAAGGAATCAACATTATAAAATTAAAAATAAAGAAATAAAAAGGATAAAATAATTCCTAGGAAGGGGAGAAGGGGTTAATATAGGGTAAAAACACATAAAATGAAAAAGAGCTAAAATAGGTGTAAAGCGCAATAAAATGAACTATAGATAATGCAATTTTTGTTATTACACTTATCCTCTCATTTAGTAGGCTCATGGGATGTAAATGAAGAATATTTCTATGGTAAGAGTATAGTGACATATATAGATAATCATGGAATACAACAAATGCAATACTATTTGGAGAGATACTAATCAAAAGCATGGTTCTAGATCTTAATTTTTTGGTGCATGTTCTATTTCTTATAAAGAATTCATAGCAACTAGTCATTATAAATTGAAAAAAGAAAACACATAATAAATATACAGGAAATATAAAAAATAACTAAAACACAATAAATAAGGTATGATCTAATTATAAAATAGAAAAAATGTATATCTACCATATCTTGAAATGTCTCTAAAAACTAGTAAAAATAATGTAAAAACTTGACCATTTTATCTTGGTGGATGGATATATGAAAATTCCTTTAGAATTTACTAAAAATAATATAAAAAGTAACCATTTTATTTTGGGGGATAGATCTATGAAAATTTTCTCGATAAAAGAATCATTGAAAGAGAAATTAGTTGGGATAATGATGTATACATGACAAAAACCTTGCAAAAGTAAGTGGAAATAGGAAACTAGATAATGGTAACTAGAAATTAAATATAAATAAAACTTGATATTGTTCAATGGTCACAATTATAAGGGTTTTAAGGTAGCTACCCAACAATGAGGCTAGGCTAGACCCAAGGTGTTAGTGTTGATGAAGATAATCAATAAAATGTAAAAGGTAAATGGATAAGTGGTAAAATGATGTTGAGGGATACACCCTTGGTATAGTAAAAGTGATAATGCCATCAACAGTTATATGGTAGCCATAAAATTTTATAAAGAAAATTATCCAAAATTGATAGAATGGTACAACCATCATGATCATCATCAATATCAAGGAGTGGAATTAAGTGATATAGAATATATTTCCTTGCTCAAATTGAATAAAAAAAAGAGTGATAATGATGGGAGTCAATCAATTTAAGGAAAATAAGAATAGGATAAAGGAATAATGCCAAGGATTATGATGCAAGAGAGTTTCTCAAACCCTCTAAAATCACTTTAATAACATGAGAGATAATTCCAAAATTGATTCAGACAATACCAAAAATTGGTAACAAGTATGATTGTTTTATTGCTCAAAATCTCATGTATTACATTGGATCCTAGCCAAATTAAAAATACAATGTTTTCAGCCCTTTGAACTGATGGAAAAAATCACAAATCATATTTATAAGTTTGATACAAGTAACAAGATCAATCATAGTTCAGATTTCTTCAATCTCACTTCTTCCTATAACATCATTCTCCTTCTACCTACAATATTTTCTTGAGAATCATTGGCACAATGCACCTGCAATCTTTAAAAAATATTTGTTGTTGTATATTACCTCAGACCTACAACAATAATGTCTTCTCACCTCTCCCAAGAAAAACTATGCCCCTCTCTCCTATCACCAAATTCTAGAAAAAATAAAATCAAACAAAATTACCAAGTTGCCTCTTTCTTGCTTCCACTATCTCCTTCAATTATGTAACTCCCATCTCCATGTCCAACCTAGGAAAAGCTAATAAAAATAATCAAATATAATATTAATTCCTCCAAAGCATGTTCAAACAACTCCTAGGAATAAAATCCATGAATAGTTGGCAACTAAGATTCTCCACTCCTAACAAATAGGAGCCCTTTTTTGAAAAATACATTGCCAACATCATATGGGTGTCCAACTTTTCCTGTAGCTATTGATGATTTTTTAAATGATCTGTAAAAATTTGTAAATCCCCAAGAAAACCCCTGCCTAAGTTGTCTTTTTTCCTTTTCAAATATTAAAATGCACTCAAAACTATCCCCCACTACAACAATTGTAACATAAATAAAACCAATTATTTAAAATATTATTTTTGGCCTAAGATCATCAATTTATTTCTCAAAACATTACTCAAACCAAGCCAACATAAAAAAATAATCTTTTTGGTTGATGCAAGATTGCCAACAAACGTGGATGCTCCTGCATCATACACCAATGGTAGAAAGGAAAGTAACCCTGTCACTTCTCAAAAGGAAAACCAAGACAATTAACCTCAACTTTTGATAACCAAGATGCGTATTTAATAGGTCTTCCAACCCATATCACCAAGTATTCAAAGTATTTCTTATGCCCTGTGCTCCTACTCACCCTGTTGTCCGAGATTGCTTCTATCTCCTCCTTCTCTAAAGTAGGTGCTCATATATGTGACTATTCACCTATTATACCTTCATCATTTTTAGCTTCATGAAACTTTGTTAGATCTGAAACATTAAATATAGGTGAAATATTGAGCTCACTAGGAAACTCTACTTCATATTCATTACCTGAATCATGCTTGCTTACAATTTTGCAAGACCCAAACTTCCTCATTTTCAGCTTGTTGTAGTTACCAACTAGAAATATTTATTTTTTAAAGTGCATCATTAGTTCATCACCAATATAAAATTACTTTTTTCTCCTCTTCAAATTAGCTTTAGACTTGTAGTACTAAAAATTCATTTTAATGATGTGTTTTTTTACCTCTTCATGTATGCTCTTCATGTGATCAACAAAGTCCTTTGCGTTTGCACTTTTATTCTCACTTTTACCCACCATTTTTTAATCTAAAACATCTCTCAGGATACTACCATAAACTATTTGAAATGGAGTTTTCCTGTAATCCTATTGATCAAGTTGTTATATGCAAATTTTGCTTGAGGTAGAACCAAATCCCACCCCTTTGGCTTGTCTCCAACTAGACTTCTCAACAAATTGCTAAATATTCTATTCACCACCTCCATTTTCCCATCCATTTGAGGATGGTAGGCTGAAATACACTTAAAATTAGTTTTCAACTTCTTCCATAGCTTCCTCCAAAAGTATCCCACAAACTTTGTATCTCTATTTGAAACTATGCTCCTCAATAGACCATGTAGTCTCACTGCTTCCTTGAAAAACAATTTTTCAACATGCACAACATCATTAGAATTTTTACATAGAATGAAATGTGTCATCTTGGAAAATATATCTACAACCACAAAGATTGAATCATATCCCTTTTGTTTCCTTGGTAAACCAAGAACAAAGTCCATACTAACTCTTCCCATGGCCACTCAGGTATTGGTATAGGTTAATATAAACCAATGTTCAGACTAGTTCCTATTTCCACTTGACAAATCCTATAACTTTGCACAATTTTCTGATATATTTCTGCAAATGAGGCAAAAAATATTACTCTCCTACAACTGTTTGGTCTTATCAAAACAAAAAGGTCTTACAAGTCCTCCACTATGTTTTTCTTTAATTAAATTCATTCTCATTGAGATTCTAGGAATGCACAACTCATTACCTCTGAAAAACATACCATCTTGGATTAAATAATCCTACCATTTTATCCCATCTTTTGCAATAGGTGCTTTGTAAGATTTCTAAGCCTCTCCAAAATCAGGATCCTCTTCATACAACTCCTTCAATTCATTGAATCCAATAACTTCAACCTACGTTTCAGTTAGCAAACTTTGTCTTCTACTCAATGCATCTACAACCCTATTATACTTACCACTTCTATGCTTCAAAAAAAATGTGTAACTTTGCAAAAATTCTACCCATTTCATATGCCTCTAATTTAACTTGCCTTGACTATTCAAATATTGAAGTGCTTGATAATCAATAAACAAAATAAAATCCTTAGACAAAACATAGTGTCTCCACCTTTTCAATGCTTAAAAAATAGCATAAAATTATTGATCATAAATTGAATAATTCTTCTTTGCATCAGTTAACTTTTCACTAAAGTAAGCAATGGGTTTACCTTCTTGACTTAGAAAAACTCCAATGGCATTACCACTTGCATCACAATCCACTTGAAATACCTTGTTGAAATTAGGAAGAGCTAAAATAGGTTGCTTTGTCACCTTAGCCTTCAACAAATAAAAACTCCTTTCTACCCCTATAGTCCATCTAAAATCTCTTTTGTTCCCTCTCATTGTCTCAGTTAGTGGTGCAAAAATATTATTGAAACCTCTAATAAACTTCCTATAAAAACTTGCTAAACCATGAAACGACATCACCTTTGTATCACTTCTAGGTGTTGGCCATTCTAGGATAGCTTTCACCATTTTTGGATCCATCTTGATTCCCTCTCTTGAAACAATGAATCCTAAGAACACCAAGTCCCTCTTCATAAAGTTGCACTTCTTCAAGTTAATGAGCAACTTCTCTTCTCTCAACTTTTAAAAAAAAATCTGATATGCATCAAATGTTCTTCTAATGTCTTAATATGAAAATGTCATCAAGATAAATAATAACAAATCTGCCCAAAAACTCTTTTAATACCTCATTCATCAATCTGATAAATGTACTAGGTGCATTGGTTATCCCAAAAGGCATGACCGACCACTCATACAAATCTTCCTTAGTCTTGAATTTTGTCTTTCACTCATCTTCCTCTTTGATTCAAATTTGATGATAGTCACTTTTCAAGTCAATATTGGTGAAGTACTTAGCTCCACTTAAGCAATCCATGATATCATCCATTCTAGATAATGGAAATTTGTACTTGATAGTGATCTTGTTTATGGCCCTTTAATCCATGCACATTTTCTATTCTCCACCTTTCTTTGGTGCGAAAATAGTAAGCACTACACAAGGACTTAGGTTCTCTTTGATCAAACCTTTCTACAATAATTCTTGCACTTGTCTATTCAACTATTCACCATTTGTAGGAGACATTTTGTGGGTTGCCTTATTAGGAAAACTTTCTATTGGTATCAAATCAATTTGATGACTTATCTTCCTCACAGGTGGCAATCCTTCTGGTGCATTATTTGAAACTATCTCATCAAATTCATGCAAAAAATATACAACTTCTACAAGAACACCTTTCACTTTTTCTTGGTTAGTTTTTGGAATCAAATAAAAACAAAAAAATTCATGCTTCATGCAATCCAAAAACTTATTGGCATAAACTATACAAATCCTTGCATTGTTACAAAACTTACCCATTTCCTCCTTTAGTGGTTTCAATTTGTGTGTCACTCCATCCTTCATTAATGAGTATGTGTTAGCATACCCATTGTGCATTGCTCTCTTGTCCAATTTCCAAGGTCATCCTAACAAAACATGAAAAGCATCCATAGGAATAATTCCACACAAAATCTCATCAAGATAATCTCCTATCTTAAATTGTACCAAACTTTGCTCTTTGACCAAAAGTTTTTGATCATTTTGAATCCAAGCAATCCAATATGGATGCGGGTACCTTCTTCTCTCAAGCTTCAATTTATTCACCATCTCTTTAGAAACCAAGTTATTAGTACTTCTACTATCAATGATCACACTACATACCTTCCCTTCATATTTTCACCTCATTCTAAACGAAATCTTCCTTTGAACTAGTTCATTGTCTTCATTCAACAGAGCTTTCCTAGTCATTAAGGTCTCTCCTCTTTCTACCTCTTTGAAGAGTGATGACTTTGCATCTTCTTAATTCACATTTATTTCTCTAGCATGGTTTTCAGACCTCCTATTGGTTCTTTCTTGATTGTGAGGGTAGTCATATGCTCTATGTTCCTCTTCTCCACATTGGAAATAGGTTCTATGAAAGTTTCCTCTTTTGAATCGTCTACTCGATCTTCCTCTACCTTTGATTTTTTTCTTTTTGGGGTTGAAATATTTTTTTGAATTTTTATTTTTATTGTTGCCTTGGTCTTTAGATTTCTATTTTTTCTAATTTCCTTCATAGGATCTTCCTTCGGTTCTTCCACCACAACCTCTTCCTCTTTGCTTGTTCTCAAACTTTTTGTTCAATCTCTCTTCTACCTTCAACGCAAATTGATATGCATCCTCAATGGTGTATATCCTTACGAATTCCAACTCTTCATGTATGCTTGGCTTTAACCCATTGATGTAATGAGCTACCTTCTCCTTGTTTGCTTCGACATTTTCGATTCTTATCAAGAATTTATGAAATGCTTTTGTGTACTCCTTCATAGTTCTTGTTCCTTGTCTTAAACTTTGCATCTTCTTAAGCAAATCCAATTCATAATCTACCGGACTGAATTTCCTATTCATATTTTCCACCATTCTATCCCATCTAGAAATTTTATCTTGTCCTCTCCTTCCTCTTTCAAGCTAGATTTCTTTCTACCAAATGCTAGCATGCCCCTTTAGTTTTATCTTTGCAAATTTCACTTTGTCAAGGTCTTCAATGTCTTTGAATTCAAATAATTCTCCCATGTCATTTATCTAGTCTATGAGATCGTCTAGATTCAAGCTTCCATTAAATGTTGAGACCTCCATCTTTGGTATTTTTCCAATCTTGTAAATGGCTCTAAGCAATCGGATTTCTCTAGGATCTATTTCATCATGTGCTTCTTCTTCGAATGGCTCCTCATTCTTTGTTTCATCTTCACTTTCATCTTTTTCCCTATGTTCAACTCGTCTACATAGATCTTCTTGCAATGTCTCTACCTCCACCTCTACCACAATGGGCTACTCTAGGAGGCATTTTCTCAACACTCACAACTCACAAGTCTTGTTGCAAACTTCCTTACTTCAACACTTTGTCTGTAAACTTAGGAAAAACTAGCTTTCATACCACTAATGAAATATATTTTCTCAAACCCACTAAAATCAATTCAACAACACAAGAGATAATTCTAGAATTGATTTAGACAATGCAAAAAATTAGTAACAAGTATGATTGTTTTATTGCTCAAAATCTCATGTATTACATGGGATCCTAACCAAATTGAAAATAAAATGTTTGTAGCCCTTTGGAATGATGGAAAACATCATAAATCAGATTTAGAATTATGATACAAGCAACAAGATCAATCACATGTCATATTTCTTCAATCTTACTTCTTCATGTAACATCATTCTCCTTCTACCTACTACAATCTTCTTTTGAGAATCATTGGCACAATGCACCTTCAATCTTTAAAAATTATTTGCTGATGTATATCACCTCAAACCTATAATAAAAATGTCTACTAACCTCTCCTAGGAAAATATGTGCCCCTTTCCCCTATCACCAAATTCTGGAAAAAAGAAAATCAATCAAAATTGTCAAGTCACCTCTTTCCTGCTTCCACTATCTCCTTCAATTTTGTAACTCCCATCTCCACACACAACCTGTGAAAAGCTAATAAAAATCATAAAAGAAAATATTAATTAATCTTAGGCATGTTTAAACCACTCCCAAGAAGAAAAGCAATGAATAGCCAACAACTAAGATTCCCACTCCTCACAAATAGGAGCCCATTTTGAAAAATGCACTGCCTACACTATATGGGTGTCAAATTTTCCTATAGAACCCATGCCCAAGTTGTATTTTTTTGTTTTTTCAAGCATTAAAATTCACTCAACATTATCCCCCACTACAACAATTACAACATAAATCAAACCAATTATTTTAAAATCTAATTTTTGGCCTAAGATCATCAATTTGTTTCTAAGAACATTATTCAAACCAAGCCAACATAAAAAAATTAATATTTTGGTTGATACAAGATTTCCAGCAACCATGGATGCTCCTACATTAGATTAGTTGAAAGGGAAAGGGAAAGGTGGTGAATAAGGAGAACATCTAGTTCATGCACCCAAGTGATGTGAAGAGATAAAAGGGTCACGAGTGGAAGAAGTGGTTGATTCCCCTAAGTGGACAATTAGAAAAATAGTTGGGATGAAGAAAGAGGAAGATTATAAAGGTCATTCCCTCTAATTAATCAATACATATCATGATAAGAGTGACTAGTATAAGAGTAGACTAGAAGAGGGGGACACCAAGGTCATGCCCCTAAGTGAGTAAATCAAAAGGGGGAGAAGTGGACAATATCCCTCAAGTGTGTTGGATCAATGTGATAGTAGAATTATATCAATGTCAAGACAATATTAGAATGTATGATAAAAGAGACAGTAATCATGGATGGGAAGAAAGCACAAGGAAGGATGGGGCACTAAGGGAAACTATGAAATAAAAAGAGAATAGAAACCAAAGAGAAGGAGATGTGATATGTGGATTATTGTCATGCCTAGGAATTTTCACTAGAAAATGAAACAATTTTTTTTTTCATGCTCGAGTGGATGCTACTTAATCCGCACATAAAGCTTAATGATAGTAGTACTATCTCATGATGCCCAAAACTTGACCAAAGGGAAAAAAACACCATTAACATTTTTTTTTATTTATTTTTTCATCATGCATAGAAACCATAATTTACCAACCATGCCCCACATGGAAGCATACAATATGCATCAAGTGACATTGCGAATGCACAACACTACTAACACATCACTCGAGTGGGGTGTGGGGAAGGGTGTGAGTATGATTATTCATAGATAATCATAGACACCCTTAAATTATGATAAGAATCCTAAGTGGGTATAACTATCCCTTATGAGAAGTATTCAATGGGGTAAATGGAAACATAATATAAATATTGAGGGGTAGTTGCTAGGTGAAAGGGAATAATTTATACGCCATCTTCACTTAGCTAGAAACAAAGTCCCTAAACTTCTAACATTACACTGCAAGGTTTACCGCCAACTGACTGATATTGAATAAAAATAATAATTTCTTTATGATTAATAAGGTTGGTCTGCCATTCAAACAACATGCTATAGGTTAATCTCCCAAGGAGGAAATATGGTAGCTTAACCATTTGAACCTTTAACACGAGAGTTATAGACATTATCCTATCGATATACTAACTTGCCTTGAACTCTTTTTTTTTTTCTTTCCAAAGTTGGGTTTCGACCCTAGTATTATAATCGAAATATGCAATGCAAGAGTAGATAGATCAATGACAATTGAGTTAAATCATTGATATCATTGTCAATATAGACCCTCAATTACCTACCCATTTGGATGGTAAGGTCTCGAGTCCTACATTGTACTCAACATATACATAAAGAATGCACATTTATTTAAACACCTTTCTTTTTTTTTATTCCTAACTTTTGTGCTAATAAAGTTAATATATATATTTATGTGTAAATATTGTGTACTTAATGTATACATGTTAACTTATTAGATATACCATTCCTTAATAAATAATTTACCATTTAAATATAAATAAATAAATAAATAAATAAATTATCATTTAAATATAAATAGATAAATAAATGTTTACAAAACATAAATACTTTTCTTATTACTATTACTTTTATAATTATATATATATATATATATATATATATATATATATATATATATATATATATATATATATATATATATATATATATATATATATATCTTATTTTATTCATTTGTTTATTTCCTTCACAAAAAAACATAATTAAACTCCACGTTTTATCTCAGATATATAAAATATAAAGGAGAAAACCTAAATCTACATTTCTTAACTTAGAGGAAGATTTCTAAAAACAAAAGAAAAGAAGGCATATAAAAGAAATGCCCATGCAATATATGAAAATAAAGAGAGTTCAGACTCTCTTACTTTTTCTTCATTCTTTAAAAGATAAAGATTTATACGAATAGATTTTGAGCTCTTTTCTTTTGGTTGGTAAACACAATACACGTGGTAGTGTGAGTATTATAATTAATATTGATGCCAAATACTATCTTGCATGTCACATTTAATTATTATTATAATGTTTTTTTTTTTTTTTTCTACACTATGCTCAAGAATATTCATGACTTTTGCTAATAGAGATATTTTTACGACTGTATTCATATCTTCCACACTGAAATTTTTGCTGCAATTAAAACACATCATATTTTTATATTGTGGCACATTATTATTCAAAATAATAACAGTATTTAAATATTGAAAATGTGTAATATCGTTATAATTATTATTTACATTTATATATATATAAATCTATGATTAATAACATCAATGTTTTTATTTTCTGTGTGAGGCCTAGCCTGACCCATAAGATATCTCTTTTTTTTAAATGCTAAAACTGCATGGATGCGGTGAATTGCTTTTATTTTCCTAATTGGAATGCCTGGCTGTTCATACATGCAAAACCATAACTGTTGTGAGAGTTGAGAGTTGCATTGATGGAGGTCGCTGCATGAATTACACACTTTCCAATTTCATTAATGCACAACAGCCTCACCTCAATCATAGACACTATAAATCGACTAGAATAATACTGACATTTTGACCTCAGCTACTCCATTTGAACGACGCATTTATTAGCCAAGGGATATTTCCAGAGAATGCATACCGCATGCAACAAGGTATTTGGCTTTTTCGAGGACAAGATAATTAGAAATGGATGCTAGAATGTTGGTGAGAACTTAATAACTTAATCTTCACAGATCAAATTTTACCTGCTCTTGCGTCCAAGGGGATCACATCAGATCTTATTTTGTTGGTTGCCTTTAATGTTGTGCAGACTTCATATTGTGTTGTCATTCAAACAGAAAAAGGGAACTTCCATGCAAGGCTACAGGCTATCTAGTACATTGGTTCACACTGACACAAGATCTGCTTGATCGACCACTTAAGTGCGGGCTGGTAAATTTCTTTACATTTTGTATAAATGGACATTAATTATGTAAGGCCCCAAGGTCAAGCCTTATTACCATTATGGTGATCGCTGGCTACATTAAAAAAATACTAAATGGAAATCAAACTACTTTATGAGGCATAATTTCAATTGTCTTCCTTCCAATTTATCTCACCTGACCGATTTTTGTTTCATTCTCTTTTGCTCATTAAGCTGGTTTGTTGGGGAACTACTAGGTGAAGGATTCTTAGATAGCCTCAAAAAAAAGGAACACAACTCCAGAGGAATGGAGTTGCAACTTACCGTGTTTGTTTACCAACGAGCAACAGTGAGAAGGATTTTTTTTCATTTTATTTTATTTTTGTTGCAAGGTATAGGGAGGGGCAGTTTGGATTTTCCTTACACTGCATTCCCCCCCTATTTTATATCTATTTGGAGATGTTTTACAAAGAAATAGGGAAAAACGTTTGAAGGTTTGTATTCTTCTGTATCCCCTTCAACACTAATGTTTATACCCTAACAGATTATGTACTAATAATCCATTCTCTTCTCTTTTCTTTTCAGATTTCAAGCTTAACATTATTTATTTCTATTGTGCATTTCCACTCTTAACAGTAAACCAGAAAAATATGACTTTAAGCCCTAAATAATATATTATGAAATAGTGGGTGGAGAAACTGCATGAGCAAGACTATATAACTCAACCACCCTTCTTCTTCTTGTTTTTGTGTGTTTCATTTATAGTGATTCCTTAGTCGAATGATACTCTCAGATTAGTTCTTGGTTTTAAACGAAATGTGACAAGTACAGATTTACTACGAATTGATCAGCTCAGCTCGCCTCAATGAAACTAAATTATTTCACTCACATTGATGATTTTCTAACAAGTTTCCTTATCAATTTAACATGTCTATAATTAATTTAAAACTCACTTCAAAACTCTTCGCAAGAAATATATGTAGGGCAGACACAGGGAACATATTTTATAATAATGCTTCCCACACATACACCTAGCATAGACAAATATACTCATCTGATTTTATTTATCTTATTTTTATGTTCAAGCCTATTGCACATTATAGAGTATAAGACTGTAGTTAACAAATCATATAACTACGAGTATTTTCTTATGCAATTCACAATGGTGGTTAAATATAACTTCCTCTTTGTTTTCTATATGTATACAACCACTATATACCCATTTCATAGAATGATATATTTTTTTTATAAGAGACCAGATACTCATTCTTTTCTTTTTTTTTAAAATTTTGGATTGATTCAGTCCCATCATAGATGAAAGAATGGTAAGGTTACTCAATAGAACACATATTTCAAAAATTAGTGGAGGCTAGCAGGATATGATATAGTTTATATATTTATTTGAGTAAGGAAGAAAGTTCAAAAACTGGAGGAACAAACGTATCTAATGAATTTTAAAACTTCATTCATTCATACCCTTTTTACAAAATTTACATACTATATTATTTGCAAGTTCTATCAAATAAATATGCCTCTCTAGTCTAAACAATAATTTTCACATCATTTGTGATTCTTTTCAAGAAAGTAATACTAGTGAGATGAAACTTTCAAAGGAGATCATTATTAGCCAGTTTAATGAGAATCCATGATATAAATCTAAGGGATGAACTTGCTCTTTTCCATTTTCTATCATGTTACAATAGAACACCGTATGTCCATATTACAAAAGTTTTTAAAGGATTACAATAGAGAACTCGCAATTGGTTAAGGCTTGCTCTTTTCATTTCTACAGTGAAAAACATGAATCCCATCTTCTTAGACTTACAATATTACCACAATATTTGAGGAAGCAAATAACTTACAACTCATGAACAAGGTCTTGCTCTCCACCCTACCATAATGGCGTCATGGAGCCTCGTGGGCTCTAGCCATACCCCCGAGCAAGTAATTCTTTAAGCTCCATGATGATAAATAGAGTCTTTTCTCATTTTTGTTTCTTTAGGGCTAAAGCTAACATAGCACCAATTTCATGCATCTAGGTTCTCTACTTGCTATTTTCAACCATGATCCATACACTATGCTATCTTCTTGCATTCAATAACAAAGGTAAATAAAAAAAAAGGACTTATCTCTTTTGTTTTAGATGAAGTGACTGAACTCTTGCATCCATCTCTCCTCTCCTAGGCAAGCCATCTTGATCACAATCTTTCCAAAGAGGAAGAGCTTCCCTCCTCTTCTTCTTCTTTCTTCTATCTCAACTAGAGTTCTCCAAAAGGAGAAGTGGGTAACACCCCACTCCTCCTTCTTCTCCAAAATATATAGAATTTTTCAACTTGTAAACTTTGGGTGGGGAGGTGTGAAGTGCACCTACCTCCATCAATGAGTGTCCTTTCCCTTATTAAAGAGGAACATGCATTTGGACAACCCTTCCATCCTTCCATCCCATCCTCTCCTCAAAACTCGTCACTTTCATTTAGGAGGACTTTTCAGGGGTCAAATCATGTCCTTGGGGTACTATTATATGTCCACTTGACCCCTACCACTATGGTATAGACCCTAGGGGGTTTCTTTTTGCTTCCCAACCAAGGAAATTGACCAACAACCCTCTTTAAAGACCCTTTTAAGGACCCATCCGAAATTCAAACTTGGATAATGATTTCTAATCTTAACCCCAACTTACATCTCACATGACACAAAAATGAATTAACCCTTTAATATCAGCCCTCACCATCTCAACATAATAACTTTATTTCTTTCTAAGTTCTAAAAGGGGTCAAATTTATACCCTCAAGAAGAGTCTTTCAATTTTCTCTCAATGGTTCACCCTTCCCATAGTAACATCATTACCTTCCTGCACAATACCAACACAATCATAAGTAACAATTTGATCACATAAATTTGTTAACTAAATATTTTATACTTTAGCTATATAATAATCCATTTAAAATTTCAATTAGCTTTTCACAATATATGAGTGCATTCCACCTTCATGGTAGTGACAATAACGAAAATGTCAAAATTAAATGCAAGAATATAACAAAAAGATCACCTTATTTATCATCCAATAATATATCTAATCATAAATTCAAGAAAGGCATATAACGAATTAGGATTGTATTAAGTACCTATGAGGCGGGGTCTTATGCCAAGAGAAAACAATACCCCCAACAAATAATAGGGTACAAATAAAAAAAATAGTGAGTAGGATAATGCCCCCATATTTAAATAAGTGCAATGATAGGTGTGAATAGGACATAAAAGAAATATAATAGGAGTAACAATTAAAAATATGGGGAATAGGAAGAACTAGGTCATAAGAGTGTGAATAGTAGAAAAGTTATCATAGTAACAAGAATCATAACATGAAATCATATATCATGCAAAATTTTCCTAAACTTATGCACCAAAGTAACATGGATGATCATCTCAACTATCAAAAAAGTATATGCATCGTATATGTAAAAGTGCAGGTGTTTAGGAATTGTAAGGAATGTACAAAAAATTAAAAGTATACATAATAAGGAACAATGTAAATATATAAGTGAGTAACATAAAGCTTTCAATGAGTTATTTAAGGGAATAATCAATGCATAGCTTCATAGTTTAAGAGAATGAAGAAAGATAGGTGTACAAGGGAATGGGGAATGAAAGGATAAAGTGAAATGATAAAAGAGGAAATCAATCTCTAAGTACACATAGTATAGAGAAAGAAATTAGTAAAATGATAGATATGGATATGAAGGTCAGGTGAGATAGGCATACGAAAGAAAATAGTGTTTGATAGAGTGTCATACCACTCACAGTGCATAAATAAATGATGAAAATATGTAAGCATAGTGATATGGTATAATTCTAGTGATAAGGGATCAAGGAGAGAGAATAATCATGGAGGATATGGGGATGGAAGAAAATTTGATGAGAAGGATGAATGGTTCTACAATAAAATAATAACATAAGTAACATGGGTAATAGTAGGGTCACCTATATCATAAGTATTTTTGGTGAAGAATGTCAAGAGAGGAGGAAAATCAATAATATTCTCAAAGTGGGATTTGGAAATAGGCATGATATTTTTTATGCCTATAGTACATGTAAAGTTGGTGGTAGAAGTTGCATGAGTTTTAGATAGAAAAATGTAATCACAAGAATAAGTATAAAATAATTATATGTGTGATGTAGAATGATAAATCATGTGTCAAGCCAAGGTTATAAACCTAATCAATGTTGCTATTAAGAATTGAAGGGGAAGATGTATCATCAAGAGAAAAAAGGATAAAACCATCATTGACAAGATATTGAATTTTATTTCATAAGAATTTACATTGATTGGTAGAATAGATTAATATGTGATGATAGGTGCAATATATCAAGATTGATTGAATTCATTTAGGGTCTTCTTGATATGTAAAATATGGAAGAGTGATCAATATATTATCCAAGAGAAGAGGTGAGAGTTGTTAAAAATAAGTAGTGATGTATATTTTTTCACTTGCTTTATATAGTGAGATAATGGAAAAATCATCTAGAAAATTTTGGTAGGTGAAATCACTTAGAAAAGGTGAAGAAAAATCACCCTAAGATATATAATTCTATGGACAACTTTGATGGCCCCATAGCTAGGTCAGAAATCTAAGTCTGGAAAGTAAAAAAAATAACTTCTCTCCTGGACATGAGGTAGGAAGTTTTCAAAGAATATAGGTTGAAGTATGGTTTCAAAAGGATGAAGTTCCATGTGGATGAGAAAATAAAAGAAGAAAGAAGAGAAACTTGAATAATTTTAGTCTGATATTTTTTGCAATGTGAAAATCAAAGAAGAGAAACTTGGAAATCTATATTGAATTGGAAATATAGAGTAAATACATTCAAAATATCAGCAAATAACTATTTATATAAAGGGTAAAGTGTAAAACCATTTTAATGCATCATCTATCAATGTTTGAGGAAAGTATTTAGCTAGAACAAGATCATCAAAGGTAATGATTGAACAAAAAATATAGAAGTATTTACTAGATATGTAATGAGTGCTAAGTGGACCATTCATTATCATGATAGATGGGTTCTTGTGAACCACAACTCATGAAACATGGGTCAATGAGTTTGACTCATAAAATTACACGGTTGAATCCTGATAGCAATATCATAATTTGAAATGTTGTGGAAAATACCTCCTACTTATCAGATGAGCTAAATGGGCTCTATAATGAATGTTTCATAAGGCACAACACTTATTGAAGGTCTTGCAAATGGGGTTGCAAGCTAAGTGGGCTTAACCTTGGGGAAAACTCTGTGGTTAAGCACGCTTAAGCTGGAGTAGTACTGCGATGAGTGACCTCCCAGGAAGGACCAGTGCTTCACCTCTGTGAGCATCACCTAGATGCAATGAGTGCTAATTGGACGATTCATTATCATAAGATATGGGTTCTTGTGAAACACTACTCATGAAATCTAGGTCAATGAGTTTGACTCATAAAACTACACGGTTGAATCTTGATAGCAATATCACAATTTGAAATGTTGTGGAAAGTACCTCCTACTTGTCAATGATGAGCTAAAGGGGATCTATAATGACTGGTTCATAAGGCACAACACTTGCTAAATGTTTTTCAAATGTGGTTGCAAACTAAGTGGGCTTAACCTTGGGGAAAACTCTATGGTTAAGTGCGCTTGAGCTGGAGTAGTATTGGGATGGGTGACCTCTCGAGAAGGCCTAGTGCTTCACCTCTGTGAGCATCACCTAGATGAAATGAGTGCTAAGCGGAATATTCATTATTATGCGAGATGGGTTCTTGTGAATCACTACTCATGAAATATGGGTCAATGAGTTTGACTCATTAAACTACACAGTTGAATCCTGATAGCAATAACAAAATATTTTACATGTTAAATAGGGTCTTTGTGGCCATTATACTTATTAAAACATAATAAATTCATGTCACTAAGAGAAGGGTATGTAAGGATGTTATATGAAAAGGTTGATTATAGGCACAATGGCATCAAGATATGAGAGGTGAGGGTTTCCATTTTTATCTTAAGCTCCTTGAGATTAGTAATTATGTTCAACCAAGAGTAGAAGAAGAATACATATCATATTGAAAAGGAAGCACCACATCACGAGGAGGAGGAGGAGGAGAGTATGTGGTATATGTGTAAGGAGGGGAAAAAGATAGAGGTGGATCATAGTTAGTAAAAGGAAAGGGAACTCGTGAAAAATACATTATATGATCCAAAGTGGAGGAAGGTGGTGTAACCTTATAAGGGGATGGAAAATATGGCAATTTATGAGGAGGCATGGGTTCTAGTGTAGGATGTAAAGTGGAAACATAGTATGTGATAGTATAGAAAGAGGTGGAAAATGAATGCTAAGTATATTTTGAATCACACGAAACACACAGAATTCTATCATTTAAAATATAAGTAAAAGAAGACATCATGAGAGTCTCATCACTACGTAATTCATTCACATATATTTTAAAATATTTTACATTAGGTGTTGTAGGTAATATTATAGATGTGTATGGGAAATAAGGAGACACATTGTTCATAGAATAATCATTAAGAGGAAGAGAAACTTTCGAATATTTATCATAATACACATATAATATGTTATATAAAAAAATAGCAATGTTATGTTTATAGTACTCATTAAAACATTCCTAATCAAAAAAGGATCTTTTTAGTGTGTGAAATAGCTCTTCCTAATCAAACCACACTTTAAACTAGAACTAAAAAATCAACAAGAATAGAGAAATTTGAAATAGGAAATAGAAAAAACACATAAGTATTTGACTAAGAGAGAAATATCAGATAAAAATTAAATCAAGATGCAATTTTCAAGAGATGTAGTTTTGAAAAATTACTCAAAAATGAAGGAAGTTTAAAGTTTCTAGATATATTTAGCCAATTTTGAAAAAAATAGTATTCCATGAGGTATCTTACACCCAACGGGGTAGCCTAGTCCTATTCTAACACCCAAGGGGTGGTGTAGTCTAAGGGAAACCTTGTCCTCCCACTTAGAGTCTTGAAACTTCTAGTGAAGATCTAGGATAGTGTGTCATTTGACTCTTTCCATGAAAAATATTATCAAATAAATGAAGAGAATATGGAGTACAATGATAAAATATATTGCAACTAGACCTCGTAATACAATTAATGACATAAATATAGAGAAATTATAATTATTACACTTGATTTTAATGGGTAGAAATAGTGGATTTTGGCTAGGGACACCTATAGGATGTACTATGATTTTTTTTGGAGATGTAACATGTAAAGAAATTTTTGTAAGTAATTTTTACATCTACAAGAGGCAACCTAACCCTTTGATTGTGTAATGTCGCCAAATTTGTGAATAAGTGACTTAATTAATTTAATTGATTAAGTTGTCCAAAAAATAATAATATTTCAAAAGGATAACTTAATTGATTAATTTAATTAAAATAAAAGAATTTATAAATTATAAAGTAACTTAAATAAAAATTTAAAAGTGACTTAAGTGAAAATAAAATATTATAATGTCACTTTTGGAAATATTATATTCTTCTAGAAGCTTGTGGAAGATACTTTATTGGATCTTTCTAGAAGGACAAGGATTTCTTTAAAAGGGTAGGAAGGAGCTCATTCTAGGCATGCTTGGATTTCATTTCTCATTTCAGTTTGGGAAGAGCTTGAAGGATTTTTCTGAGGGTTTCAAGACTCTATGATACTAGGTTCAGTTGTGAAAGATCAATCCTAGCCGGAGATTGTGGAGGAATCCATGCAGGGCTTCTACAGGTGCTTCATTGCAAATTTAATAGTCTTTGACCAAATTTGGAGAATATCGATTACATCTGACTTGTCTAAGAAGCCAAGTAATTTGTGCAATAGCTGATGTATTGTTGCATGTTTATGAATTAATGCAATAGCTCATTTATTATTGCACTCTATTGAAGGGTTCTTGTAGCAGATTGTCTTCATTGCAAAATACACATATGATCAGTTGATGGTTTCAGGTATTTAATTTGATGTGAAATTTCGATTGGATGATTTTTATATTTTCATCTGCTCAGATTAGGAGTGATAATTATTGCCACTATTTTATGAATTTAATATTGTTGCAGGATGTTCATCTTAATCTGGGAATTAGCAATTCAAAAAAATAAATATCGGGCTTCCTGAAGAGTGACGACACTAGAATAGTATGATGTTATTTTGCAATCAAATAATACTTAAAGCACAAACTGATAAATATTTTCATTGAAATATATCGACCATCCTAAGGCGGCTATTATTTTAGGAAATTATTTTCAGCCGCACTTTGTCAGGCGCAGATAGAAGACGTGGACGAATATTTTTCTTTTCCAGGTCGTGATTTACAAGGAGAAGTCAACTTGAATAAAGAAATTGAAAGAGCATTAACATGTGGCATATAGCATAATCGACAAAGGCAGATAGGACAGGTGAAGTTAGGAGCTACTTGGAGAAAAACAAAGGCATTACCAATCTTTGAAGAAAGTCAAAAGTGACCTATCGGGAGCTCTATACTTGCTTCCTTTCATCGCATTTTTCAAAGGTGATCATATTCCATTTACCTTGCAAGGAAGGTGCCGCCAGATCATCCAATAAAGACAAATTGAATATTGAATATAGTTCGGGAGGAAGCCAAGTTTAATATCATTCATTGAAAAATATCAACTTCTTCCAAAGCTTGGATGTGGAGAGTCATGAGACATTGTGGATGGAATTATATTAGTCTATACCTTTAGTGGTGATTAGAAGCAATGACTCAGAGCAAAGTGAGGTAGTGGCAATAATCATGGGGTTGGAAAATGTCCATTGTGCAACACACACTAGGTGTGTGAGCTTGAAGGAGGATGTTTGGGCTCTATTTGTAGAGACAGGAGCTCTAGGTGAAGCATTTCATCAAACACCAGTTGGAGAGATCCTTTGTTGAAGTTGTGTGTGAAGTTTGGGAAGTCCAGTATGCTTGTGGAGTGCTTGAGTAACACAATATTGTTGTGGCGTGAGGTTGGTATGGCCTAGTATCCCTTTGCAAGAGCTTCATGTGTATACATTCACCCAACGTGCCTAATACCAGGGCTGAGAGATATATTTTCTGCTATTATTCAGACTGTAATGTAATTATAAAGCAAATATTGTTGTTGTTCAGTTCTAAGTGTCATAAATTGGTATAACTGCCTGTATCTTGCTCAATTTGAGTTAGCATATGACTGTAGCTGCATATTCCCTTTTATATATATTTGTATGACAGTCAAATATAATGAAATAAAGGTGAAATGTTTGGCCATTGAATCTGTGTTGAGTTTCATTAAAATATTGTGTGTGGTATATGCAATGGAGTGTGTTGTGTTTGAAAAAATGGAACATCTGTCGAATTGAAAATAATTGGAAAAATAATATCATCTACTTGGCTAGGGGATCTCACACATTTCACGCAAGGAGGTGGCCTAGTCTTCTAACACCTAGAGATTGCCTAGTCCAAATGAAGGTCTTGGTCTATAGTGTTAGGATTGGTTAAATTTTGGTAGAGATCTTTGTTATGTGATTTAAAATACTTTTCCCTTTTATCACTTCTAAATATTTTCATATTTTCTTTAATGGATCATGTAGGAACAAAGTATACATGGAAACCCTCCTAAGTAAAGTGGTTGAGGGTAGGTTTGCCTCCATCAATCCGCTTGAGGACCAATGATGGTTTAATTTTACATTAGGCTTGCCTCCATGATGGGAAATAATATATACACTATAAAAATTAAATTAATTCAAATCAAATAATGTAAATTCTAATTGGTAAGGGCAAAAGCAATAGGGAAATCAAACTTAAATATGATAGATGCAAATATTAAAAGGAAATATAAAATTGAACCAAGATGCAAGAAAAAATAATAAGATGAGAAGATATATGCGAGGAAAGATATAAAACAATAAATTAAGAAATATTGATTGGAATATAAAAGAAAATTGTGAAGGGAAAGGATAATTAGGGAGGTTAGGGCTAAGAGGTGGAAAGAAAGGGTGAGAGATAGAAAAATAAAGTTAGGTGGACATAAAATAGATGGTGAATATATTGAAAATGATGGTGAATTGTAGGGAAGGGATAATATTTAAATTATTAAAAAATAGTACAAATCCTAAGGGAATTGGAACTAAGAAAAGGCTAAGATACTGGAAAAACTAGAGAAATAGTTAGCTAGTGACAAAGAATTGCTCATGGCAATGCCCATGAGATTTAGAAAAATTATTGAGAGATTGAGAGGGCTTTCAAATAATGCTTCAATTTAGTGTGAACTCAAATATTCTCACTCCTTTGAAGAAAATCAATCCAAACTAATGATCAAATGAGGTGGTAAATTATTTCCTTCTATCAAGGATAACATTTCATTATTAGCTACCTAGGAGATAATTATATTTTACTTGATGTAAATTTAAGAAAAGAGGTAGAATACATATTACAAGTAAATTATTTCTAGCAAGCTTAAGCTTCCAATTTTTTAGAAATTGTAAATATTCCTTGCAAGATACGTAACACCATCAACATGAATACAATACTCTTATCAAAGAACATAAATCACTACAAATTTTGAACAAGGTTTTGATTAAACACAATGATCAAAATGTGAAATTGGGGGATTCGCTAATCACGAGTTCTCTTCACTCAGAGACCCTCATGGGGCGAACTGTCCTATATCACCTCAATGGAACAACGCGAAAGTTCTATAATCTGAAAGAGAAGGTCACAAAGGGTCTCTAGACAAACTAATAGGCTCTCGGCCAAAGGACGTCAATGCAGAAAGTGAATGATAGCGCAGTGCACTAGAGTCTTAGAGGTGCACTGGCATCTTGTACAGATTAGAGGACAAGTTTATCACAGAAACACCTAAAGTGACTCTTTCTACCCTGAACACTAAGACTGCATAATACAATAAAATAACATAAAATGATAGGGCTGATATAAAGAAATAGAAATGGAAAAACGTAAGGAGAAGAAAAGGAAAGAAATACTTACAACCGTGCGGATGATGAAGCCTCCACTGAACAAAAGTTTTCAAAACCCACAAGCGTGATATCTAGAGAGAATGTTGGGGTTGTATAGGGTTTTTCCTCAATCAAACCCCCGTTTTGGTGTTCCCACCTCCACGGACAGCCAAGAAGGTAAAGAGTGTGATGAACAAAGCATGTGGTGAAAGAAAAACTTGCTCAGGAGTAGAACCCACACCACAAATAAGCGTGTGATACAAGCAAACCCCGCTCGAGGAGGAGAACTTGTATCATGAATAAGCATGTGATAAAAGAAAACCCCACTCGAGGAGGAGAACTCGTATCATGAAGTAAATGTGTAAATAGTAAAGGATATGGAATCCCAAGATGCTCACAAGCATGAAAATGGAATTGCAAGAGCCAAGAGGGCTAACATGAATGTTGTAGTGGAAGCTTGTGAGAGCTTGATGCTGCTACGACAAGCTGTATGTGTAAGCAAGTGATGAGCTAAAAAATAGAGGAGTTGAGTTAGCTATTGAAGAAGTCCCCCAAATGAAGTGAAAAAAGGACTTTTAAGGAGGGAAGAGAAGCTTCTTGGGCTGTTTCAAAGAATCCCGAGTTGTTTCCACCGACAAACTTAAGATGACAAGTGGAAAACATACTCAAAAATAGTCATCTGAGCATTGAAACGTCATAGGACACTAGTGTGGCATGCGAACATCCGTGTGACACACTAGTGTCTGGACACGTCATGCTACAAACAACGTGGATCAAAAAGGAAAAAGCCTAATGCAAAATTAACACACAAGGGTGGCTGCTAAAAAGGGGTGTTGGAGCATCTTGAGAGGGAAAAAGGCTAATGCAAGGGCCAAAATGAGCCTACTCAAGATGCTAAAGGAGCAGACACTAAAGTGGAAACAAGAATGTAAGGGAAATTGCAAGGGTGCAATTTCGCTATTATACATTTTGCCCCCACTTTAGCGAGCATATGCATCTACATTAATATGCACACTAAAGGAAATCTACTAAACATAAATAACATTATATGCCAAAAGGATACTGTAGAGGAAGTAGATAATTCTTTGAACTGCAGAAGCATGCCCCTAGTCTGATGATCTACAAGACCAATACATTAGATAAGAAATACCTGCACCAAATAGCAACATTAGAACATAAAAAGCTAACAAATTTGAGTTAGCAAAGTGAAAGAGACCTCGATGTGAAAAGTTGTCTCAGTACTATGCGTTGTCCCCAAATAATAAATAGAAGACTTCAAAGATGAAGAGAGAAGGTGCATATCTTCGATCTGGTATATGCAAGAGATAAGAGAGATGGACAAAGTGTGTGATGAAAGAAAAACCAACTCTAGAGTAGAACCTGCACCACAAAGAAGGTGATAAAAGCAAACCCCGCTCAAGGAGGAAACCCATATCACTAGAAAGCGCCTTGCAGGCCTGCAGACCTACAAGAAATGCATCCTTCAAGAACTCTCACATGAAGGAAACCCCAAGAAGTGGACTCCACAGAGTCCAAAAAGTTACGACATGTCTATCCATAGGTAGAACATGTCTAAAGTGTTGATATGCCCACCCACAAATAGGACGCATCTAAAAGCGGTGACACGTCTACCTGTAGATAGAACATGTCTAAAGTGTCAATGCATCTACCCATAAATAGGACCCATCTAAAAGCATCGACATGTCTACCCGCAGATAGAACATGTCTAAAGAGGCTAGTCACGTAGACCGTAAAACTTTCAAACGGGCCCCTCAGGAAGCCAGCGTGAAAAGAGAGGGGTCCACTCAAGGGACACACTGTTTGAAAGGAAAGGTCTTTTTAGGTTGCCCCTAAGCTAGGCACAAAGAGTTCATTCAAAATAAAGGCTTTCAAAGAGGTCTCTCGGGAACCCTTCAAAAGGAAGAGGGGTCTGCTCAAGGGACGCTTCAATTGCAAGACATAGCAAAGAGAGGGGTCCTTAAGAAGGACACACATCTTTGAAATGAGTTATCACTACCCCCAATGTACAGGGGAGGAGAACCATGCAAGATACTTTGGATAGGATAGAGATAAACCTCGATATCACTTGTCATGCAAGGCAGGTGCGTCGATCAAACAGGAGTTTTATGGCACTTGAATCACTAAGTTGTATTTTGTCCTTCAAGGCCTTACATTCGCTAGTGGAATGACCAAGCACTCCATGGTATGCACAGAAAGAATGTTTATCATGTCCATGAGATTTCTTATGTGTCTAGGAGAAGGAAAAGTGATTAAGCAGACTTTTAGAAGTCACAACAAAATACACTCTTGCTTAGATAACGGATGAGGAACAAGAAGCAAACCTTTCTCTCATGGGGAAAGGTCTGACTTATCGCAAGAAGAGGAAGGCACGAAGGTGGAAGACAAGGGAGGATAAGACAATCTGTGAAAACAAGATTGAATGGAATTCATGTCTCCATCTAGCCATGGTGTTCTTTTAAATTGTTCATTCGAACAACAAGGCCTTAGATTATGCTTACAAGGCACAACTTCTATAGGGACCTGAATGCCTTGTTCATTGCGCCCACAACGCTTATGATCATAGCCACATTTAGAGAGGAGCCTAAAGCAAGGACCATAACATGTTTGCAAGTCTTGAAAAGAAGGTGGATCCTTATAAAGAGCATTGTCCCAGCAACAGGGATCACACTCCTCTATGGGATCACCATCATTATTATTAATAGGATTGCCAACACTATCCTCCTTAGCTGAAGCATAATCCTCTTCCTCAGAAGGAGGATCAATACTAAGGATATTACAATGATTCCTTTCCCTATTCTGCGATATAAAAGAATAATAATATTTGATAGTGGGTGTAGGTGATGTTGTTAGAAGGTCTAAGTGGATCGGGTCAACTTTATATTCTCCCACGAAGGACTCTATAAAGTCTAAAGAACCCCGATCACCACCAAGACGTACATTCCTTTGAGAAGAGGTGGAAGGAGCACACTTAGGACTCCTTGCTTCAAAAGTATCTTCTTTAGGGACATCCACCTCGAGAGTATCCTTTGCAGTAAGTATTGTTGGGGTAAACATCAACACACTAGAAGATACCAAAGGAATAAGAGTAGGCACAATTGGAGCTCAACCAGTAGCCGCTATCTCACATAGGTGCATAGCTTCATGGCCAACCTTAATTGTGACTATTCGATCGTCACAAATAAACTTAATAGATTTATGCAAGGTGGACAGGACTGCACCCATAGCGTGAATCCACGGTCTACCAAGAAGAAGGTTACACATAAACTTTTCTGCCATGACATATATAAGGGTAGGAATAGTAATAGGTCCCAACCTCAAAGGCAATACTACCATGCTTAGGGATTGTCAACCGACATCATCGAACCCACAAAGGACAAGGGAAGAAGTGTTAAGAGAGGATGGTTCAATATTAATCTTAGGCAGTAGATCAATACTACATACATTGAGTGTTGAACCTGCATCAATGAGAGTGCATTTAATGCCTATCTTATTAATATTGACTATAATCATTAGAGGGTCCACCTGCTTATGTACTTTCGGGGGTGGGAGCTTTTGCGGATAGAACATAATATTCAAGTATCATGCGCGAATATATGCCATCAATGCATCAACATCTGTTAGCCTAGCGGAAGAAGGTAAGAGGGTTTTTTACAAGGCTTCCTGAAACATACCTTGATAAACCGGAGCAGCCCGAAGCAAGTCCCATAGTGAGATCTTATCCAAACTAATCCAAGGTTGTTCAACAAGATTGCAATCACTAGGTGCTTTGGCTATAGGTTTAGGAGCTTGAGGAAGTCTCTATTGTTTATTCATATTGTTCTCGTAAGTATAGGCTACTGCTCTATAAGAGAGATCCTTAGGAAGATCAGGAGATCCACCATTTAACAGAACACCATTGATAGCACAAATCCTTTTAGGAGTGGGACTAGTTGGAGTCACATGAATGATTGGTCTCTTAGGCCCTGGAGGGGCAGTGGGTACATCTACCACATTCACAAACTCATTACTACTAGTAGAACAAATACTTGAATACATATTCTCAACATCAATCCAAACGGGATCAAATGGGGAATAGTTACTTAAAGAGACATTCTCAACATCAATCCAAGGAGAATCAAATGTGGAAGGGGGTTCATCATTCGCTAATACATCATCTCTAGAAGAGGGCACATCAAAACAAAGATGAGATCCATCATTCACAAATGCATCATCTCCAAAAGAGAGTGCATTGGAATGAGAGGTAGATTCATCATTCACCAATACATCGTCTCTAGGCGAGAGTGCATTAGAATGAAGAGTGGGTAGAGTAACATTGAGAAAGGTATCAATGATTATGTCTTCCTGCAATAAGATATCCTTCGAAGAAAGAGGAATCTCATGAGAAGGATCAAAGATACCAAGTGACATGGACAAAGCCAAGTCACTATCACATGCATTAAACATAAAATTATTAATATCTTGGATAATATTAGATACAAAACTAACAAAATAACCTATTAAATCCATTTATAACTTTTCAAAGAACAATGTTCTTCATGCCGGGTTCACCAAAATGTGAAATAGGAGGATTCGCTACTCACGAGTTCTCTTCATTCAGAGATCCACATGGGGCGAACTGCCCTATATCACCTTAATGGAACAACGTAAAAGTTCTAGAATCCGAAAGAGAAGGTCACAAAGGGTCTCTGGACAAACTAATAGGCTCTCGGCCAAAGGACATCAGTGCATAAAGTGGATAACAGTGCAGCACGCTGGCTTCTCATACAGATCAGAGGACAAGTTTATCACAGAAACACCTAAAGTGACTCTTTCTACCCCGAACACTAAGACCACAAAATATAATAAAATAACAGAAAACGACAGGACTGAGATAAAGAAATAGAAATGGAAAAGGTAAGGAGAAGAAAAGGAAAGAAATACTTACAACCATGCAGATGATGAAACCTCCACCAAAAAAAAGTCTTCAAAACCTACAAGCATGATATCTAGAGAGAATGTTGGGGTTGTATAGGGGTTTTCCTCAGTCAAACCCCCGTTTTGGTGTTCTCACATCCATAGACAACCAACAAGGTAAAGAGTGTGATGAACAAAGCATGTGGTGAAAGAAAAACCTGCTCAGGAGTAGAACTCGCACCATGAATAAGCGTGTGATAAAAGCAAACCCTTCTCAAGGAGGAGAACCCATATCACAAACAAGTGTGTGATAAAAGAAAACCCCGCTCAAGGAGGAGAACTTGTATCATGAAGTAAATGTGCAAATAGTAGGGGATATGGAATCCAAAGATGCTCACAAGCATGGAAATGGAATTGCAAGAGCCAAGAGGGCTAACATGAATGTTGTAGTGGAAGCTTGTGAGAGCTTGAAGCTGCTACAACAAGTTGTATGTGTAAGTAAGTGTTAGCTGTTGAAGAATTCCCCCAAATGAAGTGAAAAAAGGACTTTTAAGGAGGGAAGAGAAGCTTCCCGGGCCATTTCAAAGAATCTCAAGCCATTTCCACCAATAAACTTAAGATGACAAGTGGAAAACATGATCGAAAATGGTTGTCTGAGCATTGAAACATCATAGGACACTAGCGCGGCGCGCGAACGTTCGTGCGACAGGCTAGTGTCTAGATACATCACGCTACAAAACAATGCGAACAAGAAAGGAACAAAGCCTGATGCAAAATTAACATGTAAGGGTGGCTGCTAAAAGGGGGTGCTAGAGCATCTTGAGAGGGAAAAAGGCTAATGCAAGGGCCAAAATGAGCCTACTTAAGATGCTAAAGGAGCGGACACTAAAGTGGAAACAAGAATGTAAGGGAAATCGCAAGGGTGCAATTTCGCTCTTATACACAAAAATATTGTTTAGGTTAAGAATCTAATAGTTACTAACCTTTATTATATGATAAAATTAGTATATGTATTGGAGTAACATCTAAGACATCCTTTTTTGGCTTAATAATAATGATACAAGAAAATCCATCTCATTTAATTAGAATTTCAAATGATATATTTCATCATGTTAATTAGAAGAAGGATAAAGGCAAATAATTTTTTCTAATAAAAATATAGTTAAACAAGATTTCATTTTGATTACTGTATATACATGTGCTCAAGATAAACATATTCAAATAATAGATACATACTCATTTTTTGAAGATAAAATGGAGCAAACTATATTTAATATCTTCCTCAAACCTTGAAAAAAATCTCTTCCATAGAGTAATATATATGTACTCTCTTTTCCTTTTTCTTCACTAATATCTAAAACTCCTTACCTATTATTTCCTTTGTTGGGATCTTAATGAAACAACATATCCATCACATTGTGTTTAATTTTAGCCATTTGAGATTGAAATTACCACAAAGACATTCAAAATAAAATTAACAAAGTCCTTTAAAGATTTTGGTGGAGTTGTGTGGAAGTCACCACAACATATACCAATCTTGGTATGGTGGGATGAATTCCACCACTCCTTCCACCATGACATTCTCTCTGAGTGAACACTTTATGTTTTAAGGTTTTCAACTCTTCACAATCATTCCAATCAAATACACTCATCAATTGAAACAAAAGTCAAAACAAAATGACACAATCAAGTTTAGTAATGAATCTAGGCTTCTCTTGCTCCACCATTTAGAGGGTCTTAGGGTTAGGTACTATATAAGACTAGATTAGTATAGAGTTAAGGCTCAAGTATGTGTACTAAACAATATTAGATTTAGAGAATAGTATTGATAATGATCTTTCTAGAGTGACAACACAATAATGTGTTTAAAAAATCAACATTATTGGATCACCAAAATTAACATTTTTTAGCATTTTTCAAGTTATGCCAATTATACCTTGAACAAACAATTAAGAACATAGGGACAATGTAAATTAATGAGTTGTCACATTTTCCTTATAGATTCATTTAAACAAATAAATAAAGGAATCATATATCATTTTTCAATAAGTTTTTAATTCGTTTTTTCTATTTTTTTTGGAATTTAGATCACTAACTCCAATATCTAGTGTGTGGATATTTTGATAATTTTTCAATTAAATATTTTCAATTATTAATATTTAATTCTAGTACTAACAAAAAAAATAGAACTATATTTTACCATAATTCATTTCTATTAGCATATATATATTGAAATTATTTTTTTCATTTAAACATACATTCATTTGGAGAGATGATCCATTTTTTGACAAAGTTTGTTACTTTTCCTAGTGTCTTGAATAAATGTATTTGTATTTCATAACATGCCTATGTTCATTATAAAATTGAAAAAATAATATTTAAAAATGTAATATATAATATACTTAAAAAGCTAACATTCAAGGATATATGTACATGCAAAATGACATTTTTGGATGACTTTCTTCACTCCCCCAAAAGGTGAAAAAATATCTTTTGTCAATATTTTGATAGCAACATTCATGAGAGTGACCCTATTCTAGTTGCAAGTACTATTTATGCATCTTCTTGTGATTCTTCTTCACTTTCTTGCATTATGTTGTGACACAATTTGATGAAGTTTTCTTAGCTCTCCTTGGTCAGCATTATGGGGGTATCACATTAGTTGGTGTGAATGCTTCTTTAGTTTCACTTTGGAGTGAGCTATGTGTCCAATTTTTGTTCCTGTATACTATGAAAATGCAATAACTGATTAACTATATATTTTGGTGAGATGGAATATATACCTTATAGAAATTCTTGCATTCTTATTTATGGAGGCAACTTTCTATCTTCAATTGATCGATATTCTTGAGACTATCAACACTTGTATTTTTTACTGCCAAATTATTGTTGAAAGTACGAGAAGATTGGTGTTGTCATCGATGTCAAAAATCTTGTGTTGTCATTGATGTCAATTCAATGTGTTGAGGAAGATTGGTGTCGAAGATGAACAATTGGTGTTGTCTATGCTTTGATCTGTTGCATTATGTTGCCATTAGTTAAGCTACTAGTGTTAACCTTTTTTGCTACTTTGATAAGATTATATCTATGGATGTAGTAGTGATGAAGATGTTGTGGATGTGTCTCTAGTGCTTGATTTCCAAGTTCTTTTGAGAAAATTTGATAAAAAGAGGAAACAAAGTGTTGCAGTGTTGTTCTAGGTTACAAAGAGATATTCTAGTTTTGTTCCACATTTTTTCTAGGTTGAAGATTTGCCTATGTATTTAGATATGTTGGTGAGAGGTGTTCAGATATGTTATATTTGATAGATGGTATGTTGGATCACCGTACAGTAGAAGTTGTGTTCACCAATTTTTGATTGTGCATTGCAAAGGTTTCTAGGAGAAATGCTTTTGCTTTGTGTTTCTCCACAATTGTGCTCCAGGTCTTGTAATTCTGAAGGAGTGTTGATGGTGCTAGTAGTTTACCTCAGTCAAAAAGATTTGATATTTGGTGCTTCAAAAGATAGTTTTTCAAGTAACAGTGTATGGCAGAGTAGTCTGAGTGTACTGGGTTTGTGCATTCTTTAGGTGGAAGTTGTTGTGAAGGAGTTTGCTAGATTTTAGGATGTTTGAGGAATATGCTAGATCATGTTCAAGTGTGGAGTTAGGTTTGTAAGTCATCTTTGGGTTTGAGGAAGTGTGTACATAAAAGTTGAATGGTGTTTGCATGGGTAACGACCAACCTAGTGTTTACACTACATGTGAAGGATAAATATTGTTTGTGGTAGTGTGTGGTTGAGTGGTGTTGTTTATTTTGGTCCCAATTAAGTTTTGATGTGGTTCACATTCACTTCTATCCACCACATAAGTGTTTTGACATCGACCTAATTTGAATTTGCACATTTAAGGTGCATTGCTGACCTTAGAGAGGGTTTCAAGGTTGAGGACGGTATAAGTATGAGTTGAATTAAGTTGAAAAAGATAGATAAATGTGCAAAGTGTGTGATGCAAATGATGTGAAATTGAGTAGAGCAATGTGAACTTTGAAGTGTTGGATTACCGAATGTAGTGAGTAGAAGGTGTTTGTAATAATTCAAATAGATTGTGAAGGTGTTGGAGCAATTGTCGTGGATTTTTTGTTGAATTGAGATCATGTTCTCTATGTAACATTTCTTCTCTATCTTCTTTTTCTACTCTGGCATTGAGCCTTGGCTATGAGTCTTTCTGAACAGTGTGTCCTATTTTGGTAGTGAGCCCTTGTAATCAATTTTGGAATTACTTATATTGTGAGCTAATCCTCACCATGGTTTTTCCCTCGGGTTTTCCACGTAAATCTGGTGTTCTCTTGTGCATGGTGTTAAAGTTTTTTTAGTTTTAGTTATTTGCGTTTCATGTTAATTCATCATAACATATTAAGGGTTTAATGAATGCATGTGGATATGAATGTTAATGAGGGTTTTGATGTTTTGATAAGATACAAATTATTCACCCCCTCTCATTTGTCTTTTTTATTCAACAATTGGTATTAGAGCAAGGTTCCTTAGAGAAAATCTTAATAAATTGAGGTAGATTTGGGATGGAAAACAAGGAGATCCTTATGTTTGATGGTACAAACTATGCATTTTGGAATACAAAGATGGAAAACTATCTGGTTTACCTTGGATATGATGTCTAGCGGTCAATGAAGACTTAAATGTCATACCTGCAAATGGACTGAGCACAAGTGATGAGATCAAGGACTATGAAACAAATGGTAAAGCAAGGATTGTTCTCTTGAGTAGTCTTGAAAATTCTAAATTAGTGACAGTTATGGAACTAAAAACTACTAAAGAAATTTGGGATAAGTTGGAAAGTATTTATGAAGGAGATATTATGGTAAAAAAAGCTAAGATGCAAAACTTGAAAAGTACATTTGAGAACGCGAGGATGTCTAAAGATAAAAACACTACAAGCTATATGTAGAGGGTAGATGAAGTGGTGAGCTCCATCAGAGGTCTTGGAGGAAAGGTTAAAGAACCTAAAGTGGTAAAGAAAATTCTTAGAACCTTACTAAAGCTTATAGTTATAAAGTTCCTACTATTGAGGAATCTCAAAACCTAGATCAGTATTCTAGAGATCAATTGTACAACTCCTCAATTGGATTTGAGATGAGAGAGTTTGGTACTAATAATGGTGCAAAAGTTGAAACTTCTTTTAAGGTTGTTAAGACATAGAAGACTGAAGAACCAAATCAGGAAGATATTGATGATGTGGAAGCTAACTTTGTGAGAAGGATGAGAAGAGGTACTGGTAAGTATAAAGGAAAATTACCTTTTAAATGTTTTAGTTGTGGAAAAATAGGTCACTATGCTTCAATATTCCCAAACAAAGTTGTCAATGACAAAAATAAGGAGAACAAAGGTAAGAAATTTAAGAAAAGCTACTATGTTAAAGAAGCTGCTAGTATTTCTAATGATGAATCTAATTATGGAGATCCTAAAGATGATGAATGCTTGTTCATGGATTTAACAGATGAATTTATTTCTACTAACTCTAAAAGATGTGTGAAGGAATGTGCTCTGGAGAGAAAGGATAAGACTAAAGGTACTTTGGTATCTACTTTTCATGTTAGGCAGGGCAATAACTACTAGATCATTGATAATGGTTGCTCAAATCACATGACTGGAGACAAGAGTAAGTTTGTTAAACTTGAAAAATATGATGGAGGAATTTTTAGATTTGGAGATGATTCGGGAGCTAAGATTTGTGGAATCGGTTCAATCAGTTTTGATGGAAAGTATAGTACTAATGATGTTTACTATGTTAAGAGTTTAAGGCATAACCTCTTAAGTGTTGGAAAAATGTGTAGGAAAGGATATAATATTATTTTTCAAGATGATGGATGTGAGATTAGAAAAGGGTCCAAAACTATGATTACTATTGGAAAAAGGACATATGGAAGTGTTTATCAGCTCAAGGGTGCTGATTTTCATTGCTTTATGACTCAGATTAATGAAGATGGTTATGGCACAAGAGGATTGGTCACATTAACTTTTAAAATTTGGTTACAATCAGTTTAGTACAAGAAGTGAGATATTTTCCAAGGATTACAAAGCCTATCAATGTTGTTTGCAAAGAGTGTCAATTTGGAAAGCAAATAAGAAAAAGTTTCAAAGGTAAAGAAAAATATTCTACTAGATTGTTGGAATTGATGCATACAAACTTTTGTGGTCCTACAAGAGTGAGAAGTCTTCAAGGTGATATGTATTTCATACTTTTGATTGATGATTATTCTGGAATGACATGGGTTACTTTTCTTTGAGAAAATTCTAAAGCCCTAGATAGATTCAAAGAATTTAAAGCTATGTTTGAGAATGAAATGGATTTGAAGATCAAATGTTTGAGGTCTAAAAGAGGTGGAGAGTTCACCTCCAATGAATTTAACATGTTTTGTGAGAATCATGGCATAAAGAGGTATTTTTCTACCCCTAGGACTCCTCAGCAAAATGGAGTGGTTGAAAGGAAATGCAAAAATGTTCAAGAAGTTGCAAGGACTATGATGAAAGAAGCTAACCTACAAGAAGTCTACTAGAGAGAAGCAATTTATACTATTGTTTACATACTTAACAAATTTGAAGAAAAGGAAAACAATACAGAGACTCCCTATGAGTTGTGGTATGGAAGGATCCCTACTGTCAAGTACTTTAGAGTGTTTGGAAGCAAATGTTATATTAGGAGAGATGATGAAAACTTAGAAAAAATTGATGCAAGGTCTAATGAAGGAATCTTCCTTGGATATTCTACTAAAAGCAAAGCTTACCAATGCTACAATAAAATATTGAGAAATATTGTTCAGAGTGCAAGTGTCAAAGTTAATGAAGATTTGTAGAATCTAGTGGTGACAGATGGATATGAGTCAATTGAACCTACTTGTAGAGAAGAAGAAAAACTAAGGAACAAGAAGCACAAGATGAAGAGGAAGAAGCTCTGGAAAAGACCCCTAGAACCCTTAAGTATGTGAAGAGATCATTTTGAAGAACAAATTTAATTAGAGACAAAAGCGAAGTGTTGAAAAGAAGGAAAGTTACTGACAAAGAGGTAAATTTATGTCTACTTTCTAAAGTTAAACCTAAGATAGTGGTTGAGGCATGCAAAGATGACCATTGGATGAAAGTAATGGAAGAACTTATGCAAATTGAGAAGAATAAAACTTGGGAACTTGTCCCAAGACCATAAGAAAAAAACATAATTGGATCTAAGTGGGTGTTTAGAAAAAAACTCAATGAGAATGAAGAAGTGGTAATAAACAAGGCAAGGCTTGTGTGTAAAGGATATGCACAAGTTGAAGGAATAGTCTTTGAGGAGATATTTTCTCCCGTGGCTAGAATGGAAGTAATCAGGATATTTTTTGCATTTGAAACACATAAGGATTTCAAATTTTATTAGATGGATGTGAAGTACACTTTCTTGAATGGAGATTTGGAAGAAGTATACATGGAACAACCAGAAGGATTTTAGTTATCAAATAAACCTAACATGGTTTGTAGATTGAAGAAGAAATTATATGGATTAAAGCAAGCTCCTAGAGCTTGGTATGCAAGGTTGGATACATATTTGATAGAGAAGGATTCAATAAAGGTACCACATATAATAATCTTTACTTTAAGGTTGAAAAATATCAAATCTTGATTGTAGTTGTGTATGTTGATGACATAATTTTTGGAGGCAATGAAGCTATGTGTAAGAATTTTTCAGAAGAGATGCAATAAGAGTATGAGATGCCTATGTTTGGGGAGATGAATTTCTTCCTTGGGCTACAAATCAAACAAACAAATACATGAATATTCATTTCACAATCAAAGTATGTCAAAGAAATGTTGAAGAAATTTGGAATGGAAGACTCCAAACCGGTATGTACTCCTATGGTTACTGGTTGCAAAGTCAACAAGAATGATGAATCCCCTAAGGCTGATCAGAGCAAGTATAGATCTATTGCTGGTGGATTGCTATATCTAATTGCTACTAGACTAGATATCATGCATGCATATTGTCTTGTGGCTAGACTTCAATAAGATCCTAAAGAGTCACATGTTGAAGTAGTAAAGAGGATATTTAGATACCTAAAAGGCACAGCGGATCGTGGCTTGTGGTATCCAAAAGATAGTAATTTCACATTGAGTGCTTACACAGATGCAGATTGGGCTGGTTGTGTGGATGACAAAAAAATTAAAAGTGGTGATGCATTCTTTCTTGGATGTAGATTGGTGTCAAGGCTAAGTAAGAAACAAGATTTATTTTCTTTATCTATTTTGTAACATACCCATTGTTTTACTAAGTAACTTTCCTATGTTTTAACCTCAAGTAAAAGTTCAAGCATCTATCTGATAAGAGCAATAATTTTTTTCGTTAAATATAAGAGATAACATGCACATATGAGATAAACATCTTTCCATTGCATTTATTTTTAAAGTATTAAAACTTTCCAATTTATTGATAACATTGTCAATAATTCATAATAACATTTCTCCTCAACAAATTCTCCATCATAATGGATGCAAAATACAAATACAAGGCTCCAAAGAGATTATTGGGAAAAGATCTACAAATAGTCCTAGAAATCCTTCATGCAAACCTTGGTCACAAATTGATGAGGAGAAGCATAACTCAAGTGATTTTCTGCCAACCTTGGACTAACTATGATCCCTCGCACTATATCTATCCATCTGAAAGATGGCCCTACCCTTCGATGAAGAGATTGGTTTGGTAACCTCATAATAACATGACCTTTTTATGAGCTTAGTGGTGTGTCCTAAACATCTCTAGATCTATCATACATTGGATACAACCTAAACATATGGAATTTCCTCTATCTAGGATGTAAATTGTGGAAACGCAATGAACTGACAGTGTAAATAGTGGAAAATTACACTACTTTTTCCAAAGTATGCATCCGTCTTAATTTTAGAGTGTACGTCACACACTCACCTACTACCTTAGCTCAGTTTATATATGACTATTCATACCCTATGCATAGGCTATCCATTTCATTGGATTATCCTAACCCCAAGAATAATCTATTGCCTCTATGTTTACTATGACACTTCTACTTTAAGTAATTCAAAGTAAATCTTACTTATCAATTTAACCATATGAAAGAGAATAATGTTGCATCATTAAATCACTCTAGTACCAAAGGTACAATCCCAACTATAAAAGTCTCAAATCGAAGGTTTATCTCAACATTAAATGACTCCCTTCAAAAGTATAAACTTAACAACAAATGGCCTCAATTCAAAAGTATAACCTTCAACAATAAATGACTTCAATAAAAGTATAACCTCATCAATAAATGGCCTCAATCAAAGGAATAATCATATCAATAGAGGAATCATTCAAAAGTATGGTCCCAACAATAAATCAACTCCTATATGATCAATTAGATCATATAGGTTAATCCTAACTTATTTTCTTTAATCATTAGTTACATAGACAACCCCACAAAATAGGTTATCCCTAACCTAGGGTTTCCAACTAAAGTAGGGTAACGATCAAGTGGCCATCATAAAATCCTTTTAATATATCAGAAATATTCTCACATTTACTAATTTGTGTAAAATATGGAGGATAATAGCATAAGAAGGGTTTGTGCTTTTGCGCCTACAAGCTCTCTACTCAACATGGCTTTGGGTTGCCGATATGTGAGTTCCCTTTTTGAATCTCATAAATAGACACTAATTCAAAATAAGATATTAACATAACCATGAAATACAAATATCAACCCTATCGTTGAATATCGATATAACCTTCAAGTATACACCTTAATACTAGGGATAAGAAACTCATCCTACTTTCTAGGAGAAATAAGTAATCAATCAAATTAAGATTATCAATCAAGGTTCACATAACATCGTAACCTAGTAATTTTGACATTTCTACTTACGCATTCAAACGTAACTCAATTAATTCTATATCTTAACTTCAAAAATTAAGCATCAACTATATAAGCTTTATTTTAATATAGTATTTAATATTATTATAAACACCCATTCCATACTATGGAATATATTCAAAATCAAGTAGAAGAATTCGCTAAGCAATATTCATCAAGAATCTTTCCTATATAATCAAAGAAGATAATAACTATTTCATGATAAACAATTCACGTTTTTCCAAACAAGCAATTAAAGACACTCAATCCTTTTCCAATCACTTAAAACAAAGAATAAAAGAGTAGGAATCAACATGTCTATTAATGTAAAGCTCCAATTTTGATTGAATCATATTCTCAATACAACCTTCCTAACTCAGTGAACAATTTCCCAATAAGACTCCCTCTCAAAACCTCTCTCAATTCTCTTAGAAACTCTCTCTCACTCAACTCACAAAATTAGAATACATAAGCTCAAAAAATCATAGAAAAAATGCAAATAATGTGTGCTCCCAAATGAGGTAAATAGATCCTTTATTTATACACAAAAATCAGCAACTAAAGGCTAAAAACAAGGCATGGGAATTGACAATTCTCAACTCAATTGATTTGACTCAGTAAGGTAATTAAAAGGTGGTAGCTAAAAATGATGCACAAGGAACACATACACATCCAAGTGAATGAGTCACTTGTCACAACTAAACAACAAGAAAGACAAATAGAAATGCAGGGTATATGTTTCCCTATAAGTCAACCTACATAGACAGTTGTGCTCTTGACTTATTCCATATATTTCATATTCTTAACAATCTAGAAATTCATACTGTGAATGGATTCCTATTCAATCTATTTCTTTTCCAGTTTGGTGCCACCTTATGCTATTTGTGCCACATTACTTGGTCAATGGTTGTTGTTTGATTTAATCGACTATTGCTTGTGTATAGTCATTTGATATTTGTTTGCTTTTACAATTGGAAACAACTCATAACATGTTGGAAGGCACTAGTTAATGAGCACTTTATATAGTGTTGCATATTTCATTCTACTATGCTCTTTATATGTTGTAAAATCCATTCATATATATATAATCACACACTATTTACTCATCATTGTTTTCACTTATAATATGTTGTGCACTATTTATCATAATCTAAACTTAGATTGCTATGCGCTATAAGATAACTCAACGCTAAATAAATATTACATTACTCACATATATATATACACCATGGGGTTCAGGTATGTAAGTAAATATATGTATATATATATATATTCATAATTTGCAAGTAAATAGAGTTGTATCATTCGATATATGGATACTCATATGTATCCTCATATTTCACATATAATAATGTATGCGTATATATATACTCGTATGTATATATATTAATATATTTGTATGGATTTTTCTATTAATGTCATTGCATACACGTATATATATATATATATATATATATATATATATATATATATATATATATATATATATACATCATACCTTGACATTTAAACACATATTCATAATTCCATCAATCAACACATAAATTTATAAAGTATATATATCTCATCGATTAAGTATAAACACATAAGGAAGAACTTACACATTTTAAAGAGACTCAATACTTTAGACTCCTAAGCAAGAACATTCACAAACTTAAACAAGACTAAAGATAACTTACTATTTCCCAACTATTATCCTGAATTGACCAAACTAGAAGTGTGTGTGTGAAAGCACAGTTTAGGTCTTTTATCAAAGGTTACTAGTCTAATTTCTTCTCCCTGAGTGATACTTCCCCTCTCTTTAGGAGGCTTGATAATTTTCTTGCATCCAACTATACACTATGCAATAGTAGTTAAACGTTCACATGAAATCTAAAACATTTGCATCAAAAAAGCATTAGAATATTCATAGTGCAATGTGTATTCTTTTCATCACATTTCATTAATACAAAACATATTTATTCCTTCGAAATCAATAACATCTTATTGCATATTTTAGTATTTCTTTCTCCTATTGAATATATTAAAGTCATAATTTTAAAATTTAACAATATTTTCATTCATGAAGGTAAAAGTAACTTGGTAACTTGGAAACATGGTATAACATACTGCAGAGACTGAGTACATTGTAGCAGCATCTTGCTACACATGAGTGTTATGTATGAGGAAAACATTGAAGGATATTACAGTGGTGTATGATGAGCCTATTTCGATCTTTTGTGACAATACAAGTGCAATAAACATTTCAAATAATCCAGTGATGCATTCAAGGAAAAAAATATTTTAATCAGATATCACTTTCTAAGAGGGAAGGTTGTGGAGAATGAAGTGAAGCTTGAGTATGTACCTACAAAGGATTAGGTTGTTGACATATTCACTAAGGCTCTTCCGAAGGATACTTTTGAGTATCTCTGGGAGAAGTTGGGGGTTATTGCTGCTCTTTCTTTAAACTAGATGCATAAGGAGATGCATCAATCCAATGGATCTCAAGATCTATCCTTATTATGGATTGATGTTGGTGGCTACCTCTTACGGGGGGTAGGTAGTGACATTTTGATTGTTGTAGATTGGTATTCAGAGCAGTAAAGGAAAGGTGTCACTGAGCTGTTGAAAGTAGGTTGTGTAATGTAAAAGGGGAAAAATAATGTAAAACATTTTTTCCTTTGCCATTGATGTCAAAGGGGGAGAAAGTGTCATGTGAAAAAGAATAAGTAATAAGGGGGAGAGAGTCAAGTGAAAAAGATCTAAGGAAAGAGAGAAACATGTGAAAGAGAAAGGCTATTGAAGAAAGAATCATGTAAGAGGGAGAATGAGTAAAGAGAAAAGGAAATAGGTATGTTCAAAGCTGTTGTGTCTTTGGTGCTTTTTTCACATCATGTGTTTCCGTCAATGACAAAAGGGGGATTGTTGCAAGTATGAGCAGATTGGTGTTTTCATCAAGATGTCAATAAGCTTGTTTTTTCATTGATGCCAACTGAATGCGTTGAGGAAGATTGGTGTTGAAGATGAAAAATTGGTGTTGTCTATGCCTTGATTTGTTGCAATATGTTGTCATCAGTTAAGCTACTAGTGTTAACCTATGTTGCTACTTTGATAAGATTCTATCTATGGATGTAGTAGTGATGAAGATGTTGTGGATGTGTGTTTGGTGCTTGATTTCCAAGTTTTTTTATGAAAATTTGATAAAAAGAGGAAACAAAGTGTTGTAGTGTTGTTTTGAGTTACAAAGAGATGTTATGGTTTTGCTCCGCATTTCTTCTAGGTTGAAGATTTGTCTATGTGATTTAGATATGTTGGTGAGAGGTTTTTAGATATGTTATATTCGAGAGATGGTATGCTAGATCATCGCATAGTAGAAGTGTCTAGGAGAAATGTTTTTGCTTTGCATTTCTCCACAATTATGCTTTAGTTCTTGAAATTTTGAAGGAGTTTTGATGGTGCTAATAGTTTACCTCAGTCAAGAGGATTTGAGGTTTGGTGCTTCAAAAGATAGTTTTTCAAGAAACAATGTATGGTAGAGTAGTTTGAGTGTACTAGGTTTGTACATTCTTCAAGTGGAAGTTGCTGCAAAGGAGTTTGTTGGATTTTAGGATGTTTGAGGAATATTCTAGATCATTTTCAAGCATGGTGTTTGGTTCACATGTTGTCTTTGGGTTTGAGGAAGTGTGTACTTAAAATTTTAATGGTTTTTGCACAAGTAATGATCAACTTGGTGTTTACACTACATGTGAAGGATAAATATGTGTGTGGTTAAGTGGTGTTGTTGATTTGGGCCCCAATTAAGTTTTGATGTGGTACACATTCACTTCTATCCACCACGAAAGTGTTTCAGTGTTGACCTAATTTGAATTTGCATGTTTGAGGTGCATAATCAACCTTGGAGAGGGTTTCAAGGTTGAGGATGATATAAGTATGAGTTGAATTGTTGAAGGAGGTCAAGATAAATGAATGTGTGAAATGTGTGATGCAAATGATGTGAAATTGAGCAAAACAGTGCAAAATTTCAAGCGTTGGATTATTAGATGCAGTGAGCAAAAGGTGTCTGCAATCAGTCAAATAGAATGCACAGGTTTTGGAGCAATTATGGTGGATTTTTTGTTGCATTGAGATCATGTTATCTATGTAATATTTCTTCTCTATCTTCTTCTTCTACTCCAATAGTGAGCCTTGGATGTGAGCCTTTCTAGATAGTGTGTTAGGTATTATGATAGCGAACCCTTTTAACTGATTTTGCAATTACTTATATTGTGAGCTAATCCTCATTGTGGTTTTTCCCTCCTTGGGTTTTCCACGTAAATCCGATTTTCTCTTGTGCATGGTGTTAAAGTTGTTTCAGTTTTTGTTATTTGAATTTCATGTTAATTCATCATAACAGATTAAGGGTTTAATGAATGCATGTGGATCTAAATGTTAATGAGGGTTTTGATGTTTTGATAAGATACAATAGATTCAGTCCCCTCTTAGTTGTCTTGTTAATTCAACAATTATTACCTTGTAGTATATCGGTGTGGTTGTACCTCCTATGCATTGTTAGTGTAGTTTTATTAGTGTCACTCATGTAGATTTGTGTCTCTTTGATCCTAATATTCTTCATAATTCTAGTGAAGGTTCTTAGATTTGAACACTATAGTAGTTATTTTTTACTAGTATTTGTAGACACGTAAAATGTACATGCACTTGATCCTAATTTTACTAACACCAAGTTCATCCTGAATCATCTCTCTGCTAGTCATTTAATTAAATAATATCCATTTAATTAAATTCATCACATTTCATCTCTTAATTAAAAAAAATCATTTTTTATTTGATTAAGTCATCATCTCCTATTAATTAAATAAACCACTTTGTTTAATTAATCCTATAGTCCCTCTTTTAATTAAATAATTAATTTTATTTAATTAATCTCTAAAGTCATCTCATTTAAATTAAATAAATTAATCTTTATTTGATTTAAAGCTAACACCATCCTCTTTAATTAAATAAATCAAATCTTATTTAATTAAGTCTAAAATCATTATTCCTCTCATTTTGATTTATTTAAATCCAAAATTCTAAATTGATTTATTTAAATCCAAAATTCTAAGTCAAAATGGTCAAATCAACTAATCCCGCATTAAATTAGTCAAATCTTTATTAATTTAATCATAATCACTCCAATCCTCTAGATTTTGCAACTTGTACAATTAAATCATTTATTTGATTTAATAATTCCCTATTTACTTTTAGAATGGCATCAAAAAGGGAATATTCCTCCAAGTTTGAAATCTCCCCTCAAATTGACATGTACATCCAACAAAGCATTTAAGAGCTCTTACATGTCTCTTGCACAAGCCAACTTGGCATTAACTCTCTTCTTTCATTCCCCCCTAAACATGTCATTTCATCAAATTCAAATTTCAAACTTGCACATTGATCAAAATGTGCTCAAGCTTGCTCATTCACATGTTGACAAGTGGCATCATGCCATTTGTTGATTCTTAGTCCCACATTGCTCTCTTTTGAGCATTCTTCCAACTTGATACTCTATAAATAACAGGCTAACCTCCTCATTTCATAATCCACAATTTTAGCAAACTTATTATGCTCAAATTCATCTTGAAGCATCACCATTTTCATCAATTCTATCAAGTTCGTAGCTAGGTTATGCAGGAATTCAACCAAAGTGGATCACATCTTCATCAAAGATCATCAAACTTGCAAAGGAGTTGGGAAAGGGCCAATTTCCATATCAAATTGGCACCAAATCCCCCAAGAGATCAAGAGTTTGCATTGGATTTAAATAGGATTTACTATCTTTCATTTATGCTTGTTTATGTTCTTCATTTCATTCCTTTTTATTGCAATTTGAATGGATTTCTTGGGGAATCATGATACTAACCTTGCATTTGATCTGAGATAGTGTTTGTCTCTTGTGTTTGTGCAGGCTGGGAATCTTGGTTCATACAGTATTTTATAGCTTCTTTATGCTTTTGTGTATTTATTCATCTTCACATTTGTGTTCCTACTCTTTTTGGAACAAATTTTGGAGGCTTGTTATTCCTTATCATGTTTCATCTCCTATGGAGGGGACATCTATTATATCTTGGTCATGGAAGTATTCCTTAAGGGGTCCTATTCAATCTTTCTTCCTTCACTTTTTCATGGCTCTCTTTTTTGGGGAGGGTTTTTTTCCTATGGATCTTTCTCTTTAACTTTGTGAGATATTTATTTGTACATGAGCACCTAAAATGGCCTTGTAGTTAGAACTCAACCTTGCATCTTTATATTTTATCATGCTCCCTAAGTTTCACTTAAGAGTGTTGTTAGTATGAACATAGTATATTACCTTTAAAATAGTTTCAATTCATGACCTATTCACACCTAGTTACTTAAGCTTGCTTGGGCCATTTAATTTTTGTGTCTCATATCATATTCCTTGAGAAAATTATCATAATATTAGTTTCTCCTAGATTTTTATCCAAATTTATAACAAGTTCAGCTTATTGTGTTATAATCAATTCAATATTCATTTTTTTTTGGCAATATAACAATTATTTCTATTACATCTCTTGTGGAAGGTTTATGGTCTTGCTAGTTAGATTCCTACTCCTATGATTTATTTCATTTCTTTAATGTACAACATGATATTTTTTTTGGTGGTTCAATTTAAGTCTATCATTGAGATTCTATCTAAGTTTTGATCAAACCTACTTTCAATTTACCCCCCTTAGATAGAGCACACTTGGATTAAACATGTATTTTTATTTGAAATGTGATTTTAAGCAAAATTTGTTATGACATAGAAACTTGTGAATCACTACTATTTAGTTTAACCTACTAGTTTTAAGTTCCAAACTAGATACAATACTAGGACATACTCAAGATGTGTTGACATAAGTTACATAAAACACACATCAACCATTAAATTTGGGAGAATTTGCTATATCCAAGTCAAACAAAAATACAAAAAATAACACAAATACTATCAAACAACCATGTCCCATAGTCAAATTAGACATATTTAGACATGGTTTAACTTATCTATAATAGGATTAGGTGTCATTCACTTTACAAATCTCTAGACATGATTTAAATATATTTAATTATTAGTTTCAATAAATAATGTTGTCTCCAAGGATCATGGTACCTACTTTCAATTGAGCCCCCTTAGATAGAGCACCCTTGGATTAAACATATATTTTTCTTTGAAATGTGATTTTAAGCAAAAATAGATATGGCATAGAAGTGAAAGTCACTATTATGCTTAATCTCTATATAAATTTATCTAGTTTAACCTACTAATTTTAAGTTCCGAACTAGATAGAATACTAGGACATACTCAAGATGTGTTGACATAAGGTGCATAAACCACACATTAACCTTTAAATTTTCCTTGGTGGTAAGCAAAAAATATTTATCATTATTCTCTCATATGTAATTGAAGTAGAATTTAAGTGAATATTTAATTTTAAGAATATATTAGAAATTAGGTGAAGATCAAGATATTTAAGAGTTGTAAGAGGTTTTTCTACAAATGAATCTTATAAAAGATCTGGATAACTTCTTCCCATGGAGCACTTGGAATATAAATATTGGTGAATTTGATTGTTATGGTAGAATATATAATATTTATGATACATGATGTGGGTGTAATGTGTGTATGATGAGTTATTACTTAAGGTGATTGATCAATTTTAGTGAATTGTGAGGTTCCCTATGAATTAGATGAACACCTAGATTTGAGTGTGTGGTGTTTTGCCACTTTTAACAATACCATTCATGGCATCTTATATTTATACATGTTATATTTTGTTTCCTTGATATGATAGTGTTATGGGATTATTTTGTAGGTCATTTGAGAATTGTTTTGCTATTGAAATTTAGAGATATTAGTATATTGTATTGATTTTTAAAGTATTTTTAGGACTAATACAAGATTATGTATCTTTGAGTGTGGATTTTTTCCCACAAGGGTTTCTCCACATAAATAATTTATTATGGTTTAATTTTAATTATATTGTCATTTTCCACTTAATATTACGATCTATCACATTTAATAAATTTGAATGCATTAAAGAATAACATTTCTCATTGATTGTTTCACCTTATTTTCAAAATTTATCATTAAATCCATGATTAAATTTATTAGAGAGAGGGGCACCTCTTTTAGAGTGCTTTATTGGTTATTTTATTGTATCAAGAATGTGTTACGTTTTCTAGTAGTTTCAAGTTATAAGCGATAGAGAACATGGATAGCTCATCCTAGTTGGAGATTTCAAAATTCAATCGTTTAGGTTTTGAAATTTGGAAGCTAAAGATGGAGTTCCTCTTAGAAGAAAGAGGTCAATAATAGATAGTTGTGAAAAGGAAAGAAAAAATAGAAAATATTTTGAATTAAGAATGGTTAAAATTTGATAAAAAATATTGTTGCATTATTTGATTGTGTTTATCTAATTCCATTGTTTTGAATGTTTGTACTGAAGTTCTACAACATATAAATAATATGAATACATTATTTTTTAATATATAATTATATTTTTTAAAGATGGGAGATTTGATTTGATTGAAGAACATCTAAATGCATTTAATCTAATCTTGGGTCAATAATAGTTAATAGATATGAAGATAGAGGAATAAGATAAGTATATTTTGTAATTATGTCCATTTCCTAGATCTTGTAATAATCTAATTATTACTCTCAATAATTATTTAATAAATCCTATGAAGAATGCTCTTGTTTTTACCTTGTTCATAGGGGAAATAAGGATAAAATTTATGGAGGATGGGTCTAAGGATGCATTGCATGTGCAAAGAAGATCTGAAGGAAAGGGAAATACTAAATATAAAGGTTGTAAGAATAGTTATAATGACAAATCTAAGTCTAAGGGAATATTTAAGATACATGGTAAAAATAATTTTAGGTGTTAGAATTGTGGAAAATAGATAAAATGGAGATTCCTCTACTAAAAAATCCTAAATGATGAGTTTCTAATACTTTTATTATTTCTAATAATATGACTTTGATGAATCTTGTTTGATAGATCCAAGTGCATCCTACCACACATATCCTCACAAGGAGTAATTTTAAGCATATAGACTTTATGATGGTGGGGAAGCATTCCTCGGGGATAATAAAAATAGAAGATTATGGATCAAGAGTAGGTAAATATAATATTCAATGATGGGAGGTTAAAACCATCACATATCAATTGCATATCCTTGGTTTAGCTAAAACAATGATCTATATCTAAAATGAATGATTCAATGGTGCATGTGAATTTTGAGAAGAGTGGTTGTAAGTTGAGCATAATGATCTTGGTGTTGGTTAGGGTACTTAGTGTGACACCTTGTTTAGGTTGGATACATCTAGTTTCTATAACTTTGTGATTGTAATTGATAATTCTATTTATTAAGTAAACTATGACACCATAGATTGAGTCACATTGGCGAGAAGAGTCTTAAAACCGCCATTAATAAAAGTATGTTTGATGTCTAATTTGGTTAATTTATAAAAAATAATTTTTGTGAATACTATGTGTATGAAAAGCAACATAGAGATTCATTTAAATTTGTTAGTACTAGAGCTAATCATGTTTTGAAGGTTATTCGTAGTGATATATTTGGTGATGTAGATATTTCTTCTATTAGAAAATATCACTTTGTTACATTTATTTATAATTTCTTCATAATTAAAAGGGTTTAATTTATGATGCATAAGTCTATTGTATTTTTTGCTTTTAAAGACTTTAACGAGCTTGTTGTGAAATGGATATGCAGGAAAGTAAAGGTTTCAAGAATGAATAATGGTGGTTAGTATTTATCTAGAGATTTTGATGATTATTGTAGAAATGGAAGGTTTATTAGATAGAAAATAATCCCATATGATTTGCATCAAAATTGGAGTAGTAGAATGGATGAAAAGGACTTTGATGGATAGAGCTAGAAGCATGTTAAGTAGTACTAATCTTTGACAACATTTATGAGCTGAATTTATACACATTGCTTATTTCCTAGTCAACAAGTCTTCCACTACTGCTCTAGTTGAAAAAATATCCTACAAGGTATATATAGTTAAGAGAAAATTGATTTCTCATTTTATAGTTTTTGGTAGTGAGGCATATCTTCATGTTACTAAAGTAAAATGTTATATGCTTGATTGTAGGGATAACAATTATGTTTTGGTAGGTTATGGTGAGAATAGTAAGGGTTATAATATTTGGGATCCTATAATGTTGAAAAAGGTATATTCCAAGGATGTTATTATAGGGATTTTAGGGTATTTACAAATGTTAAAAAACCTCATGAAAAATCTTAAAAAATAGAGCATTTTCATATTAAGAGTAATCCATAAGAATATGCATTTATAAAAAAGAAATAAGATGGAGAGAATAAGGAAATAATAAGTTCAAATTCAAGTTTTGATGAAGAAAAAGAGCCTCTTGTTACACAACTTAGAAGCTACACTAAATAATGTAATTTTATTGAAAGGAATAGTCCTTATTACCATTACATGTTTTCTTTATTGTCTTTTGATAATGAACCTATATATTTGAATGAAGATTTCTTTAGATCAACATGAGTCTTGGTTAGAAGCCATGGAAGGTGAAATAAAAAATATGGACAAATGTGACACATGGAATCTAGTCGAGTTTCTTAAGAGGAAGAAATACACTATATGTAGATATGTATTTAAAAAAATTAGAGCAGATGGTAAGTTGGAGAAATTAAAGGCCTATATAGTGGATAAGGGTTATTGCTAGGTTGATGAGGTATATTTCATTGAGAAAATTTCTCTTATGGCTAAACAAATCTCTATTAGATTCCTTTTATCTATTGTTATTTCTTTTGATTTAGAGATAGACTAGATAAATCTAAGAATATCTTTTCTACAAGATCTTGTTGAGGAAATATTTATTAGACAACTTGATAATTTTTTGGTGAAGGGACAAGAGAACTTAGTTTGTAGGTTGAAATGATCTTTAAATATGATCAAAGCAATCATTTATCTATGGTATCAAAAATTTGGTGCTTTCATAGATCATGTCTTTATTAGAAATGAGATTGATCACTATGTTTATTTTAATTTTAGTTGATGATCGAATATTGATCATTGTCCTCTATGTTGGTATTTTATTTATTGGAAATGATAATGAGATGATTGGGGTACTTAAGATTTGATTATTTGGAACTTTTGATATGAAATATTTAGGAGATGAAAAAATATTTTGGTTATGAAAATCTATAGGTATTGGGTTAATAAAAAAATATGGTTAAATTAGAAGTATATTAACACTATTTTGTAGTGTTTTACATTATATGATTACAAACCAGTTAGCATTTCCTTTCTAGTTGGTACTAGGCTCTATTGTAAACAATGCAAAAAAATAAATGATGATCTCAAAGATATGTATAAGGTTCCATGCTAGTGCTTTGGGAGGCTTCATGAATGTGATGGTCTATATAAGACCTAATATTGCAAGCAATGGAAATTCTAAGTAGGTTTGTACCAAACCCTAGAAAAAATATTAGACATGTTGAAAGGGTTTTCAAATATTTTCATTGAAATCCTAACCATTGCACATGTTATCATGGGACTAATGAAGTGGGAAGGAAGATTTATTTAGAGGGCTTTGTTGATTCTAATTGTCCTATGATTTAAATTGTAGGAGGTTTATAAGTGGCTATGTTTTTACTTAGTTTTAGATGCAATTAGTTGGATTAGAAAATGACAACCTATAGTTGTATTGTGCACCATAGAAGCAAAGTACACATGGGCATGACACATGATTGTAAGAAGGTAGTCTAGTTATAGAGGTTGTGTTTATATATTTTCTTTTAGTGTTATGAAAAAATTGGATGCAATAGTTAGAGTGTCATTTGTTTAGCTAAAAATCTAATGAATCATTCCTACACAAAGATATTTATGTTTAATAATTATTTTTTTGGAAATAGTGAAGGTGAGAAAATCATGTTAGAAACAATTGACACATAAGAGAACATTTTAGATTCACTTACTAAGCCATCAAGCACAAAGAACCTTAACTGGTGTAGTGATACCATCTGTCTCTCTAAATCTTGAGAGATTGGTTTATTATATTCATGATTATGTGATTGCAATGTAAATTTCAAGTGGGGGAATGTTTGGATTAGCTATCATTTGGAAGAAAGAAAGTTACATGGAAAATATTTTGAACTAATCTTAGAGGAGAGTATTATGTAAATTGTGCATCATTATAAGTATAGAAAGAAGAAACACACATAAAACATAAATAAAATTATATTGTATCATAGGTGTACATAAGGACATGCCCCTAAAGAGGAGTATCACCAACATACAACTCTATTATAATTTCAACAACATAATACCTATTGTGCGAACCCTAACCTTGGTACCTGCAAAACAACATGAGTAAATGAGTTAAACAAGGATTTGCAAGCCAAAACAAGGATTCCCCATGAAATCCATTTACAAACTCAAATTAGGGAGAAAATATTGAAGAACACCATGCAAATGACAAAAACAAGATAAAATCTTAATTAGGTATGCAAACTCATGATCCCATGGGGGAATTGGTGTCAATTTGATGTGAAAATTGGCCCTTTCCCAATTCCTAAGATTGCAAGCTTTGAATATTGAAGAGATTGATCCACTTTTGTTGATGAAGAATGAAGACTCCAAGCCAAAATCTGCAAAAACCTAGCTAATAATTCAATGATGATGGATGAAAATGGCTAATGATTTGAGCATGGTAACTTTACTTGGATTGTGGATGATAAAATGAGGAGAGGAGCTCTTCATTTATAGGATTTCAAGATGGATGAATGCCCAAATTTGAGCAATGTGGGACTAACAATCATTCAATGATATGATGCCACTTATCAAGCTATGAATGGATGATGGATGTGCAAGATTTGGGGTTTGTGCCAATAAATGACAATATTTGAAATTCAAATTTGTTGAAATGACATGCAAGAGGGAAGGGAAAATGCAATAAATGCCACTTGGCTCAAGGCAAAGAACATGTAAGAGGTTTTAAATGCCTTGTTGGATGTACATGTTGACTTGGAATTTTTTAATTCAAATTGAGAGAATATTCCAAAAGATGCCTTGTGAGGAAAATAGAGATTTAATAAATGAATTAAATCTATTTTCATGTGCAACTTGCATTATCTAGAGGATGTGACATGAGATGAGGTTAAATTAATCAAGGGTTAATTAATTTAATAGGAGATTAGATGATGTGACTTATTTGACTTAGATTTATGGATTTATTTAAATCAGATAAGAGAGGAATATGATAAGAGGCTAATTAAATAAAGATTTTGATTTATTTAATTAAAAGGGATGGTGTTAGATTAAATCAAATAAGGTTTAATTTATTTAATTTAATGGACAAACTTTAGAGATTTAATCAAATAACTTGATTATTTAATTAAATAAGGATAATTAGATCAGATGGATTGATTTAATTAATAGAAGGAATTGACTTAATCAAATAAAATGATTTATTCAATTAAGGGATGAAAATTGGTGAATTTAATCAGATAGGGGAATTTGATTAAACGGTTAGACCGAGGGATGATTTAGGAAGAAACAATGTTAGTAAGTCAGGATTGAATGCACGATGTCAATCAGTATATTTTACGTGACTATATTTTGCCCCTCTTTGAAGCAATGCACTCGTTTCGTTGGTTCAAAGAATAAATGATCTCGATCAAAGCCAATTTTTTTTTTATATTTAAAAACTTGCCCCACTGTTGGATGGTGAGAGAAAACATGCCATTATAATGCCCCTTCGAGAGATCGAACGAAAATTTTATTTTTTTGGGTGATCTCGCAAAAAAAGGTGACAAAGTACCTGACAAGTCTGAAAGGGGTCCAAGAGGCTAAAAACGTGTCTAAACGGAATAAGACGATAAAAAAAAGCCTCGAACGGACAAATACAGGTTCAGGGGTCCAAAATCCTAGCAGGACAGTCATTTAGGGTTAAAAAACCCTAATTTTTAGGCTTAAAAGGGGCCGGAGGGGTCGCTTTCAAGTCATTTTCACACACCTCCGCTAGCAAACCTTACGATTCGAGCTCTGACCCTCTGAAGATATGGCGCAATGACAGCTTCCTCTACACATTTCGAACCAAGTTCAGACCTACCAGCGGCCACCTGGCATCGGGGCATCGGTATGTGACCCTTACCTAAGCTTTAATTTTTTCATTTAACACATTTATTACTGCTTTAAAAGAGAGCTCGCCTCCAGCGGCGCTATTATAGCGCCACTTGGCATTTAAAATGCACTGCTAATTACCTTTTTGTGCCGTAGCAGTGTAGTTTGGAGTTTAGAAACTTCACCGCTGGGCTCGGGCTCGGTGGGCCGGTTTGGGAAAAGTGTGTGGCGATGGCGCGCTTTTCATGAAAATTGTGACATTGGGGATAAAGTGCGTCACAGCGGTGCCGTTTGGCTTAATTTAGGGTCCAGCATCAGAGTTTGAGGAAACTCAAACTGTGATGCCATCACAAACTGCGTTGCTGGGAATAAGTTTGGAGCGTTAGGCCATAATTTTTCCAAAAAAATTTAACATGTTGACTTTCCCTGATGCAAGACGGGCCTAGGGAGCTTTATTCTCGGGAGCATTAGTCGCGGGATTTGGCGAGCGTCCTATAGGACTTGAGTGACCAAGACTAGGACCGACTGGGAGTTGTTGGCTTATGGCACATTGTGTACGCAACGCCCATGCACACACAGTTAGGGATGCTATCAGTGCTGGTGAAGAGGTGGCACAGCAAGACATCGTCGTTTCATCTTCCCATTGGTGAGGTGATCATCACCTTGGAGGACGTCTGGCGCATCCTACGATTGCCCATTCATGGCCACCAGGTGATCTACGATATGGAGGAGGGACACGAGTGTTGCATCTGAGTCCTCGCTACACGAGACATTATCTATTGTGAGGGTTAGATCAAGCTAGAGCGATACAGGGTTATCGCACCTCCCTTCTGCTGGGTGATTGCAATGATCATTTCAGGTTTGGTTGCCCCAGATAGATGAGGGCGGTATTTTAGTCCAGGTTGGGGATATTGCTGGGAGAGGATGGTCCGAGACAGGCCAGTTCGGTTCACATGGGGACCCATCCTGGCTTCACTTTACATGGATCTCCACGAGTACGTTTACGTGGATGGTAGAGCGCTAGGGGCTGGAGTGACACTTCTTCATGTTTGGGTGTGGGAGCACATTTTTGTGTTACGTCCACAGGTCATTCCGGTTCTGATGGAGGCAGAGGATGCCCTCATGGCACTATACAGAGGTGGTGTGTCCTTCACACGTACACTGGCGAGCATGGGATCCCCTACTTGAGGCGAGCCCTGGACGAGATGCTTGTCTTTACTTGGCGCCCATACCTTGGTCGGCCTGGATGGGCCGACGATATTGCTCAGCTCTTCTACTGCCACCAGGATTGATACATGCAGGACCGAGAGCACACGATGATTGAGAGGTACCTGCCCGAGCACGTACAACGTCAGTTTGGAGAGCCACAAGATTGGCCCATGACGGTTATGTAGCCGTCTTTGCACGCAACATGACACAAATAGCATGGGGGCCTGACATTCCTACCGTGAAGGCAGTTGACAGCTTTCGGTAGTTGGTAGCCCGATCGTGGGTTTATGATCAGGGCCTAGTAGATCTAGGGACCACACAGGCCTATAGAGATTGGTTCAAACCTCCTCTCCGGTTGACCATTCCAGGTGAGGATCTAGATATACACAGGGTCAGAGGCAGGGGGAGAGGACGAGGACGAGGGTGAGGACCGAGGGTTGAGATTCGACAGGATCCACCAGGGGTGCCCCTAGTCCCACCAGGTCATGGGGACGTCCACATGCAAGATCAGTAGCAGGACCTGCCAGTCCCACCACCACGAGCTGAGGGTGAGGATCAGGTTCATGCACAGCAACGGGTACAGCCAGCAGGGCAAGCAAATGCATGGGATGCATTGATTTTACAGTTGTAGTCCTAGGTTCAGGCAGTGACAGCAGAGAGGGACCAGGCGAGGGTTGAGAGAGAGCATCTCAGAGCAAAGAGGGATTAGGCTGTGTAGTAGAGATAGGCTACAGAGCTACAGGCAGCTATAGAGCTAGGTGGCAGATAGCAGATTGAGAGCATGACAGCCTCCTCATCTCAGGGTATAGTGTCAATGCGAACTTACAAGGATGTTATCCGAGAGATAGAGTACTACCGTCGAGCCTACCATGACACTATACCTAGAGTAGACTGGGTCTCTGAGTACTCAAAGCAGGCTAGCTAGAGACCACCAGAGGGTCACGGTGACACGGGTGAGGGCAGCATTCATGGAGATCGAGCGTGATTCAGATGATACACACTTTTTGTACCCTATGGGCTCGTTTTTGATAGCCCGATGGGAATTTTGTACTGATTGACACATATGTACAGTGATCCAATTTTATTCTTTGTACTATGATAGTGATATGATGATATGATATATATGAGCCAATTTTGATGCGATGTATTGTGTACTCCTTTATTTATGTATGTATGATTTATTTCTATATGCTTTGCTATGATGTTTTATGGATGCATTTATTTCTAATGATGTTTATACAATGATTATGACTAACAGATCTATATTATGCTAACCTATGATATGATGTGCAATGATGTTTAACTATATGATGGTTTATTTTATGCCAATGTGATATGTGAAATGATTTGATTTATGGTATATGCAATGATGTGTAGAAAATGCTTATATATGAGATGATTTATCTATGGATATGATATGATGCAATGGTCGTGATATGATGCTAATGAAATGGTGTTATTGCATATTGAGATGCTTAGAATAACAAATGTTATTATCCTAAATGATGATGTGATGCAATGATATGTTAATGCAAGGTGATATGCGTAATGAATTAAATGCTTATATACCTATTGCTTATGATTATGCAAAAATGATTATGGAATTCTTTTGTAGATGCTATGTGATGATTTAGATCATAATATGAAATGAAATGCAAATGAATGTTTATGCAATGATCGATATAATGCCATGAGATGCAATGTAATGGGTGAAATGCGATGACATGGATGCACTTTTTGAATAATGTTTATGATAAACTATTATACATATGTTTCCTTTATGCCATATGCTAATGATTTCTATATGATATGCTTATGCAATACGTATGTTTCCTATATGATATGTTTATGCAATATGCTAATGATTTGTGGATGCAGGATCGATGACGATGATGGTGGTGATGATCAACTGTCATAGTACCTTGTTAGTGCGGTTAGTAAGAAAATAAGAAGTTATTTCAACAAGACACAAGATGACACAAATGCAAATGATGATGATGATTACTTGCCAAGGAATTGGGATTTTCAAAGGGCCAGATTTTCTTATGTTTGATAACACACGTGGTACGATGTATCAAGGTATAGAAAACTAGGATGGCATTGTACCCAGTGTGATGGACTTTGACTCGACAATCAGATAGGAGTATTCTTGTTCACACCTGACATACAGAAACCTTGCTAGGATGTATTTCAGAATTTTCAGACACCTCGGACCAAAACACAGAAACGTAAACCTATCCCTGTAATAGTCAACAAGTTTCCATAGAACTCTTCCATACATACCTAACAAAGAAAGTATTCACCAAGGTTATATTGCAAGAACGTCCAACAAGCACAACAGACAAAAGATAATGATCATTGCCCCATTTCTATTTCTCTATTGTTTTGGGATATCATCAAGACGTCCTTGGAATGAACACAAATAAGATAAATCAAAAGATAAAGACCAAGTAAACAAACAAACTGATGCTCTTCAATACTGCTAACAGAAAGAGGATGTGTTTTCTAAGATGATAACCAAAACTTATTTCCAAAAGATAATGCCCATTGTAGAAAGGATTCATCCTAGGACATGTTAGTGGATGGCGGCATGTCATTTATAAGGGATGATTGATATGGGACCAACTGGATGATGAGTTACCAATACGAAGAGATAACCAACTTGCTTATGCACTGACTTAGACTTTAGACTTGACATTTTTGAGTTTTCACTTTTAAACTTGCTAAACTTGTTTTTGACTATTTCACCAAAGGTTGATAATGACGATTAGTTTATTATGGATGGTGTTTATTGTGGGTGCAAGCGAGATGAGACAGATGGATTTTTGGATGTTTTTGAAATGTTTTGAGCCTATTTTTGGTATTTTTTTGAGATTTTGCAAATGTTTTGATTTTCAATTTTTTGATGTTTTTGGGATTTTGCAAGATTTTAACCAAGAGACTAACCTAAAGACCTAGCCTAGGGGCCTTGAGGTCTGGTCAACAGACTAGCCTTGCCTACATTATACACGCAGAAACAATGTAGTTTGACTGACGACTTGACCGATTTACAGATGGAGATATACATGATGAAATGTCAGTTTATTATGACAGACTCCTATAGGACTGACCCAAATGTCTCAGGGGATGATCAAAGATCAACCTTTCCTACGTTCAAGCTCAGAGATGATGTAGTTCAACAAGACGACCTTGTTTTTGGATTTTGATATGTTTTGATGTTTTTGGATTTTCTAATTTTCTGATGTTTTTGGCTTTTTTGATTTGAGGACTTTAAGAATATACACAAATCCGATCTGATGAGAACGTGCCCCCAATGTGATGCAATATACTACTCCAATAAAGGTAGGACAAACTGACCTTGAGGATGGGCTGAGTAGTACTAGGAGGGATCATGATACGAAGACAGGACCAAGCTATGGTGCGAATGCGAGTGGATGAGATATGGATGTGATGAATGATGGGAGCAAAATGGATGGATGATGTCAAACAAGCCGTAAAGATCCTAGTGGATGGAAAATGCTTATTTACACAAGGCACCTGTTTGCCAGGTTTTCACCAAGGTACTTGCCCAAAGTGCCACCGAAGTAGTTTTCACTAGAGGACGATTTTTTTGATCCTTTTTATAATTTTTTATAATTTTTGTTTTTTTGATTTTTTTGCTTGTTACCAAGACACCTGTTTGCCAGGTTTTCGCCTAAGTAACCATTTTTTTCAGGACTTTTTTGGATTTTTTTGATTTTTTGGTTTTATACAGTGGAAGATTTAGGCATAAAACTTTTTGAGATGGGAGTTATTCATGGGCTCCTGCAGAGGTTCCCCTTCCGGTGTTGATAGCTGATATGCCCCTAATTTATAACTTGTTGTTATGACAAACGGACCTAACCAATTGGGTTCAAACTTTCCTTTGCTGCTGGGATTCGGGACATTCTTCTGATTTTCTTTTAAGACCAGTTCTCCGACTTGGAAAGTCTTGCTTCTATTTTTTTTGTTGTAGCTTCGTTTGAGTCTATTCTGATAGACTTGCAAGTGATTTAAAGAATCTATGCGTCTCTCATCCAGTAACTCCAGCTCGTTTAATCTTGACACCCGGTAGTCCTCATCAGTGACGAGGTTTTGTAGTGATATTCTAAGGGATGGGAGCTTGATCTCAATGGGGAGTATGACTTCTGATCCATAGACCAAGGAGAATGGGGTGGGACCAATGGGTGTGCAGATGCTGGTTTGATAAGCCTAGAGGGTGGGATTAAGCTACAAGTGCCAGTCACGACTTAAGTCATTGACTATTTTCTTAAGGATTTTGAGGATGGTTTTGTTTGTTGCTTCTATTTGGCCATTGCCTTGGGGATAGTACGGTGTGGAGAACCGATGCTAGATTTTGAATTTCTCACACAAGTCGTGAACCTCCTGGTTCTTGAATGGTGTCCCATTATCTGAGATAATGGCTTGTGGGACACTGTAACGACAGATGAGATAGTTCAGGATAAATTTTGAGATCTGTTTCCTAGTGATATACGTCATGGGTATAGCTTCCACCCACTTTGTGAAATACTTAGTTGCTGTTATGATGAACTTATGGCCATTGGATGAGGTGGGTGATATTTTTCCAATGAGATCGAGTCCCCACTACGAAAAGGGCCATGGTGTGATGATCAGGTGAAGCTCTTGAGCTGGAGCATGGATGAGGTCCCCATGTTGCTGATATTGTAAACACCTTTTAGCATGATCATGCGCTTCTCTTTCTATTGTGGGCCAATAATACCCCATCCTTAGCAGTTTCTTGGTGATAGTCATTCCACTCGAGTGTGAGCCATAGATACCATTATGAACCTCGATTAGAGCGGTTAATGCCTCCTCAACATTTAAACAACGTAATAAGGTACCTTCTATGCTTCTACGGTATAAGGTATCACCTAGGATGAAAAATCAGGATGCCTTTTTGATAAAAGTTTGTTTTACGCTCGATGGTAGGTCAGCGGGTATGACTCCTATTCGAAGATATGTGTAGATGTCATGATACCAAGGATCACCAAGACCAACGATTTCACACACATATTCCAATTCTGGTACCTCAAATGTGGGAATGAGAAGCTGCTCAATCAGAAATTCATATTTCAACATGTTTATGAGGGATGTCCAATAAAAACCCAATTGTAGCCATGGCGTCTGTTGCTTTGTTGTTGGTTCTTGGAATCTGCTCAAATGTTATGTCAATGAAAGATTGTTTAAGAGTCTCCACCAATTTCTTGTATGGAGTGAGCTTATCATCCTTAGTCTGATATTCATTATTGACTTGATTTATGATCAATTGAGAGTCCCCATACACCTTGAGAGCTATGATGTTCCATTGCACTGCTATCCTGAGGCCTATAGTCAAAGCCTCATATTCTGTGATGTTGTTGGTGCAAGGAAATTCCAATTTGTATGACTTCGGTATGCAATCCCCTTGTGGGGTGATGAAGAAGACACCAGCTCCTGATCCATGTTGTGTGTATGAACCATCAAAATATAGTTTCTAGTGGTCCGCCACATTGAGGTTAAAAATGGATTCATCTGGAAATTCAGAGACAAGAGGATTCTCATAATAGATAGGTGCTTCTGCTAGTTGATCTGCAATAACCTGACCTTAATGGCTTTCCACTCTACATACTCAATGTCATACTCTGATAATATCATTACCCACTTTGCCATTCTTCTTGTGAGCATTGCCTTTGATAGGAGATACTTGAGGGGATCAATTTTTGCAATGAGCTTTATCTTGTGTGCCAACATGTAATGTCTAAATTTTTGGGATGTAAACACTACTGCGAGGCAAGCTTTCTCGATGAATGAGTAATTTAGTTCATGACTGACCATTGTCTTGCTGATATAGTAGATGGCCCTCTCTGTTCCGTTTTCATCATGCTGAGCTAGGAAAGATCCAAGGGCTACTGCTATTGCTGACACATATAAGATCAATGGCTTTCTTGGGATGGGTGGCATTAAAACTGGTGGTGTCAATAGATATTCCTTGATTTTGTTAAATGCCTCTTCACACTTGGTATCCCATTTGTACGCCACTCCCTTGTGGAGTAGGTGAGAGTATGGGTTCTTCTTGTCTGCCAGTTGTGCTATGAACTGTCAGATAGATTGAAGTCGGCCTTGGAGGCCTCTCAATTGTTTTAATGTCTTTGGTGCTTCCATCTCAAGGATTGCCTTCACTTTTGCTAGATCCACCTCAATACCCCTCATGGAGACTATGTATCCTAGCAGTTTAACTGATTGTATGCTGAAGATGCACTTCTTGGGATTTAGTCTGACTTTGTATTCCTCCAATCTATCAAAGATATCACTTAGGGTTGCTATATGATCTTGTCTTTTCCTTGACTTAGCTAGAATGTCGTCGACATAGTCTTCGACTATTTTGTGAATCATGTCATGGAATATTAGTGTCATGGCCCTTTGATAGGTTGCTCCTGTGTTCTTTAGGCCAAATGGCATCATGTTCCAACAATAGGTCCCCCATGGGCAAGTGAAAGTTGTCTTGTGTTGATCTTCCTTTTCTATCATGATCTAGTTGTATCCTAAAAATCCATCCATTAGTGATAGCATCTCATGCCCTACTGTCATGTCTACTATCATGTCGATGTTGGGAAGCGAGAAATCATCCTTGGGACATGCCTTCTTCAAATCTCTGAAGTCTGTACAGATTCTAATGGCTCCGTCAGGATTTGAAACAGGTACTAAATTTGACACCCATTTTGGATAATCGATTTGTCAGATGAATCCTGTATCTAATAACTTTTTGAGCTCCATTTTGACCAATAAGGCGATTTGAGGATGCATTTTTTGAAGTTTTTGTTTGACCGACTTTGCTTCTGGATACACAGCTAAGTGATGAACCACAGTCTCTAGATCAAGCCCTGGCATATCAGCATAACTTCAAGCGAAGTTTATTTGTCTTTCCCTTAGGAATGCTACTAGGAGTTCTTGCTCTTCTGATAATAGTGATTCTGCATAGAATGTGATATGCGGGGTCTCCTTTGTTCCTAGGTTAACATGATTGCACTTTTTGGCCAAGAATGTTGACTTCTCTTGATGAATAGCTCTTATAGGAAGATTGAATCCTTCATCTCGGGCACCTCAGAGAGGTTTTCACCGTTGGATACATCCTTTCTTTTTACTATTTTTTTGTCAGAGAGTGCCACAGTGTGGTTTTCACTCAAGGAGTTGGATATGATTCTTAGTTTCTCACTTTTGCGACTGAAGGATTCAATCGTTTCCCTGTAATAGGTGTGTGTGTCCAACTCCATTATAAACCCTGCCTTGTGATCTCCATATGGAATGTTATCCCTCAATCCCATGAATTCTGAGAGTGCATCATCATTTTCGAATGTATCGAGAATTGGTGGTCCTTGTTGGTCATAGTCAATCAGTTGGGGGTACACTAAACGGATCTCATGATTTGGATGGTCTGCTTCAAAGGAGAGGGTGCTAATCATACACAGGGTGGTGTCCTCAAATAACCTAGGTAGATTGGATATGGTATCCTCATCATCACTACTAATATAGGGCTTAGTTATAAAATTATGTGTGACTATTGGCGAGTGTACTTGTACTAGTACCAGCTGAGGAGAAATATTAACCGTTCTAACCAGAGGACTTCGGCCATGTATGGTTATTCTTAGAGGGGTACGTCCAAGACCCAGATTTTTTATGGGTCGCATCTCTGGCATGATAGGTATTATGAGTCCATTGTCATTTTGTCCCAATCTTTGATTTCTATCGTAGCCCATTACAAGCATCATTTGTAGGCCCTTGCTTGCCTCATCCATTGGTAAATTAGTTGCCAATCTTTCATCCTGATACGACATGTGAGATGGATCTACTTGAATAACCTCATGACCAAGGTCTCCCCATCTTGTGAATTTAGGATAGTTTTGAGGATAGGTTTGTGATGTGGAAGCTTGATTTGCTTGTGGACGTCCCCGTGATCTAGGAGATTGTGGTAACTCTCCTATAACAAAAGCATTGTTAGGGAGCTTGTAGCTTCCACAACCATCCTCCTGGATGATGAGCTTGATATCGGAGATGGTGGGGATGGTGGGAATGGCGGGTGTCTCTATCGCAGAAGTGGACGCGAGAGTGGTGGGGTCGATATATGGTGTGGATGGGCCCTCATCATTCTTTGGCACTTGGGGGATTTTGTAATACTTGGCTTCAATATTTCTGCAATATGAAAATGGTTCGGGATCTCCGTGGATGGTGACCTCTTGTCCATTATGTGTAAATTTCACACATTGGTGGAAGGTTGATGCTACAAATTTCATCACATGGATCCATGGGCGTCCCAGGAGGATATTATATGGAAAGTTGAGGTCCAAGACCTGACAGGTGGTTTCCATGAGCGCTGGCCCTACTTGAATAGGGAGTTTAATCATGCCCTAAGACACTCTTTCTTGGTCATCGTATGCTCTTATCATGATTCCCTTACCTTTGTCGATGGAATCTTTTGATATTTTCAACTGCTTGATGAGGTTGAGAGAACAGATGTCCAAACTTGCACCTCCATCCACTAGGACCCTTTTGATTTTTCTCTTGTTGGCAATGGATTCCAAGTGAAGTGCATGGTTGTGAGATGGTTGGGCGGGGAAATATTGGTCAGAGAATGTAAGGAGATTAGGCATTATGATATTTCTGACCATAGCTTGGAATTGCTCCGCATCGAGGTCTGCAGGGACAGTGGATGAGGCTAATGATTCCTCGAGAATCTTTTCATGCTGATGAGATTTTTAACAACTCCATGATGGAGATGTGTGCTGGCGTTCTCTTGATTTGTTCTACAATGTTGTAGCTATGCGGAACAGCTCTAGATGAAGGGATTCTGTTAGGTTGGGATGATCCTGCAATGGTTACTTTTCTGCCTCTTATGGTGACTCCACAATCTTTGGCATGGGCACCCTTGATAGTGATGACCATGCAGTCTTCATTTAAGGAGGCAACAACCATTTCATACACATGATTTACACTTCCTTTCCCTTTATCATTTTTATTCCCTTTGTTGCCATGATTTGGCATCGGATTCATGTAAATTTTAAGGTCCTGATTTCCGGTAGGTTGTTCCACGTTTATGATTTTCTTGTCAATGAGATCTTGCATGATATTTTTGAGTCTCATGCAATTGTTTGTGGTGTGACCTTTGATTTTATGAAATTTTCAAAGTTGTTTTTTGTTATACCAAGGGGGTTTGATGTCAAGTTCTTGGTAATTCTCGAATGTAGGAGGCTTGATGAGTTTTTTGTCGATCAAATTTTTCATTATGTCCTCCAGTGGTTCCCCCAAGATAGCGTATTTTCATTTGGGATAAATTTTGCGTTGGGGTCATCCTCTTTGATCATTGAGGTTATTGATGGTTGGATTATTGTTAGGTTGGTATGTTGTGTGATGAGTGTTTTGGCATTGATTTTGGATTTGCAGTGTGGGTGTATTTTGGCGTGGACCACTAATGACCACCTTGGCATCTACAACACCATCATTAGTAACATTCTTGTTCCTTGCCCATGTGCAAGATTTATCATTGTAATTGGATGATGGGCGGTTGTTTTGTTGTTCGTGATATGATGTTGATTTCGTGGGTTGAGTCACAAGGGCTCTTTCGATGCTGAGTGCCTTGGATATTAATTGCTCATATGTGGTGATGCCCTGAACCTTCAGATAAAATTCCAGGTGGATTTCAAGGTTGGATATGATGGTACAGACTTGTTCTTTTGGCATGGTCCACTTGCTTCGATTGGCCTTGATAGCCATCGTTGAAGAAATGAAGCAAAAGATTCATTCTTTCCTTGTTTTAGAGCATATAGTTCTTCGAGACTAACATCCATTGCAATGTTGCATTTGTAGTTTTTAATAAATGCATCCCTAATTTCTTGGAACGTTCTAATGCATGAAGGTAAGCGAGAGAACCATTCTGTAGCGGGGCCTGCCAAGCTCCTAGTAAATAGCCGCATCAGATAAGTATCATCATATGCGATCTCCATGCAATGAACCTGGAATTCCCTAATGTGATCTTCAGGGTTTCCCATCCCTTGATATTTGTCAAATTTGGGGATTTCAAATCCCTTGGGGAATGGTTTCATGTCTAGGCTCCTATCAAATGGATAGGGACACAAGTTGCTTGGTGTTTTGGTTGTTCATCCTGATTGAAGGTCGAGCACTTGTTGTGAGAGCAACCTGAGTTGTGTTGTCACATCACTTTGCAGATCAAGGGGTGGGATGAAGGTCTTTTGGGGCATTTGAATCATGGGTTGGATGGGTGGATTGGTTGGTGCATTGTTCGATGGTATCTATATGTTCTGGCGGGCAAAGTAGGCTTCTACTTGCTTTTGTATGAACAACGCTTGTTGTTGATCTTCTTGTTGTTGTGCTAGGATTTGTGCTTATTGTTGTGCTTGTTGCTGTTCCAACAACGCTTGTTGTTTTGCTTGCTATTGTTCCCACAACGCTTGTTGTTGGGCTACCAATTATGTCGCTTCTTGCTGCTCTTGGTATTGCTTTAGTGCTTGCTGATATGCTTGCACTTGCGTTGCTTGTGCAAGAAGTTGTGCTTGTGCTTGTACTTGTTGTGCTTGATATTGAGCTTGCACTTGGGCTTTTGCTTGTGTTTCTTTTGCTTTTGTGGCTTGTTGCTACAATAAAATTTGTGCTTGAGCAGCCCTTTGTGCTTGCAATGCTTTTGCGGGTTGGGCAGCTTGAGCGGCTTGTTGTTGTTGTTGCTGTTGCAATAAAGCTTGGGCTTGTTGCGTTTGTTGCGCTTGTAATGAGGCTTGTGTAGCTTGGGCGGCTTGTTGCATGGATTTTTGTTTTTGAACTTGTTGGTATCCTCTTTGAAAAGCAGCTTGCAATGCTGCGTCGTATTGGCTTGATGTGGTGAACGTTGGTGGTGGTGGATTTGGAATGGTGGTAGATGATGATTTTGTGTTGATGTTTTGGGTGTTGGATAGTGGTATTGATGTGTTGGTTGGTCCTTGAGAGATCATTCTTTGTGATGTTAGGGGTGTGTTTGATGATGTTTCCATTGCTTTTGTATTTATCGTTTGTTGTTGCGATATCAACGATACATTTTGTGTGTTTGGTGTAATGCTTTGATTGATGGTTGGGATGTAAGTTTGATTGATACTTGGTAGGGGAGGAAGCCCTAAACCAAGGAGTGGTGCAGATGATAATGGTAATGGTGGAAGAGGTGGAAAGGTGAGGGGTGTGAGTTTTTGTGAAGATGTCATGGTGTTGAATAGGACCCCAAGTCCGAACATATCTCCCTCTTCTTGTGAATTTGTGAAAAGAGGTGTTTGAGGAGTTGCGTGAAAGAATGATGATGATGGAATGTGAGGAAAATTATTGTGTAATGGGTTTTGGGGTATATTTTATTCCAATGTGGTGTTTGCATCCAAGTTTTGATTATTAACAAGGGGGTGTGATTGAAGAGCATTGAGAAATGTGTTTCCCTTATTGACATTGGGTTGGGTTGGAGCAAACAATGTTGTGATTTGTGGAATGTTTTGCATGATGTTTTGGGATGGAGGTGTAGATGAAATGGGGATGGTGGATGAGATAGGTGGAAAGGATGTCTCCACTATAGTACTTACATCAAAATCTGAAGGCAACTTGGCCCCTTGTTTTGCTAGTTCAAGCATGTATAACGAAGGGTTGAGTCTCATCATGATGTTGATGATTTTATGATTCTCCAGATTTTGAAGCAGTTCAGTCATTTCTTCGCGATACATTCCAAAGGTAAGGTCTTCTCCTTGATTTTCTTCTTGTGGATTTTGCGATGATGAGAGGGTCAACAGATTACTTGATTCAGCTAGATTCAATTCTGCATTTGTTTGGCAAAGATCGCTTGAAGCGGGTGTTTCTTTGTTGGCTTCCATACTCTTCTTGTATTGAGATCTCGTTTGAACCATAAAACAAGGATCAAGAATATGGGAGATGAATCTCTTGATTATTTGGATTGATCATTATTTTATGTCCCAAAGTAGAAGGTTTTAGGATGCTTTGAGGATCAAAGGTGATGATGTGATGATGATGCTTAAGGATGGATGATATGGATGTTGTGGCTTTTGATAAATCTTGAATGAGATACTAGGCTTTTAGGACTTGCTGATTTTGATTTTGTATTTTGGATTTTGAGATTTGAGATTTTGTCCTTGATTTTGATTTTGATTTTGAACAAAAAGATCCTAAGATGTTTGATGATGATCTAAGGGATAGCTTTGTTCAAAGGATGATAATTTGAATATGTGTGAGAAGAAGGATGCATCTACCCACACCTATTCAAACAAGATGATTGTTTCACTAAGCATATGAAGAAGGATTCATCTACATACACTAAGCTAGACAAGATGATTTTGATAACTTTGACTAAGTATATGCAAAAGGATGCATCTACACATACCTAGCCAAAAGGTGTTTTTGATAATGTTTTCAAGGATTTTGTCTCAATGATATTGATGATTTTGATTTTGCCACAAAGCCTAGTATCAAGGATGATTTCAAGATTTTCCAAAAGGTGATGATGAGAGGAATTTGTTTTGATGTTTTGGAGGATGGATGAAAAGAGATTTTGATATGTTTTGATCCTAAGATGAACCTAAAAAGGTACACTTTGTTTGCTTAGACCTAGGTATTGAAGAGCATGCAAATGCTTCCTAGTGAACTTTGTAACCAAGAAATGATTTCATTTGAACATTCATTTTCGGATTTCCAACCAATGATTTGTTTTGATTTTGAGGTTGTGAGTCTTCAATCACATATGACAGTTCATTTTTCTTAGCTTTTCTTTAATGTCTTTATTTTACCAAAAACACTTTCTTCAATTAGGCTTTCAAACTAAGATGTCCAATGTCTTAATTTCCTTAAACCCCACAAGATATGTTATGTGGAAATTCAATGAACTTAAGGCAAGGGTTTCCTATTGTTTACTTAAGAAGAAAAATTGAGATATAATCCAATGTTTAGAAACCTCTAAGGGTGTGAATCCCAAGGGAAAGCAATAACATATGGATTGAGTCAATTGTATTTGTCCTCAAAAGGGTTTGAAATTTGGATGGTGTTAAGTGTTTGTTTTTTAGATGTTTTCGATCAAGCAATGCATTTTGTAACCCAAGAATAAGTACAATCCTATGGATATGTAAGACAATATTTGTTGGATTCCCACTTGGACAAGTCCAGCTACACTTATCTCTAGCAAATGGTTAGATGCTTGACCCCACTGGCTCCCCTCCACGACACTCACTTATATGGGGCAGCCAAGCATCAACACCCATGAAACTCCCATGGCATGTTTTCCATTTCTACTAGAAGACTGTAAAAGTGTGGGGTGGCTTGAGAATGACCGTTCTTGCACCAACACATAGATAAAAGGATTTTGGCCAATTCTAGCACATGGGTTTTTGTAAGGACTTTCCGTTCGTAGGAGTTGACCCAATGTGGCAAGAGTCCCCTTTCAGATCCATCTTGTCGGAGTCAACCGCGTGATATTGGCGTTTCTTCTAATATCCACATTTATATCCTGGTTGGAAATACTCTTGGCTTTAGAGTGTTATCGGTTGAGTCGTTCCCTTGGGTGAGTACTTTTTCCCCAAGGCAGGCCCTTTAGGATAAACAAAAGTGAATGAAGAACAATATTCGTAACTCGATCAATCCTTGTTGGCAACAAGGAGAGAGAATGTACACAACAAAGTCCCCACTCACACTCGCACAAGATTCTGTTCAATTTTAAGCCCAAATTAAATTGTGGAGGTGATTGCTTTATCTTAACCCAAAGTCATGAAAAAGGCCTTTTGATTCTCAAGATCGCTATAAAGCACAAGAGAAGCGCATACGTCCTTTTTCGATGGCTTTAGTCTAAGTAAGCCCTCACAAACAAACAAAGATACACTTGTTCTTTTTAAATCCTCAAAGCAATATGTGAGTTCATTTTAGAGCACCAAATCACAAGTGAAAGACATTTGTTCAATTTGTTTAACCCAAGAAACAAAATCTAGTAATTTGTTGATCTTATTGTTTGTTTTAACCTTTGCAAGAAGAAAATTGAAAGGTTCTTTTCAAGCCCAAATGAAAACTAGTGTCCTAAGGATGAAAAGATAACAAATTCTTAAAATAGTGTTAAACAAACACTAGAGTGTTTAAAGACACTTTGATTTGACGAACACCCTTCTCATGCTTCTATTTCTTTTGATTTCGCTTCCCAACCTACAAAGGAGAAAAAAAAGTCAGATTCTGGAAAAACACAGAAGTTAAAAAACCAGAAAACAAAAGGTAAATAAATCATAAATCAAAAGCACGTGCTAAAAATTAAATTCTCCATTACTGTCTCCCAGCGTCACAACTCGTGAAGGCGTCGCTATTTGTTCCTCCAGTGTCGCTCTCACAGCACCGCTTACCAGTCAGCGGCACTTTGTGTAAGGACAGAGAGCTCGATTGCATCACAATTTCACCCAGTGTCAGAGTTTGTGTCCAACGTCGCTGTTTAAGATTTTTTTGAAAACTTTTGCAGATCGGCGAGTCCAGCGGCGGAGTTAAAAATTTGAATTTTTTTGGCAGGATGAGTCCAGCGGCACAATTTGGATTTCACGCGGTGCCATATAGCTATGCGGACAAGCCGACGGTGCTAAAATAGTGATGTTGATGAGCCCGTGGTGCCAAAACAACGAAGCTGACGAGCCCGCGTTAGAATTTCCTATGTGTGAAGAAAAATGTAGAAATTTCAAGAAAATGTTAGAATTAATGATATCCAGCCCTCCTTCTAGCGCCAAATGTGTGAACCCTAACCTTGGTACCTGCAAAACAACATGAGTAAATGAGTTAAACAAGGATTTGCAAGCCAAAACAAGGATTCCCCATGAAATCCATTTACAAACTCAAATTAGGGAGAAAATATTGAAGAACACCATGCAAATGACAAAAACAAGATGAAATCCTAATTAGGTATGCAAACTCATGATCCCATGGGGGAATTGGTGCCAATTTTATGTGAAAATTGGCCCTTTCCCAATTCCTAAGATTGCAAGCTTCGAATGTTGAAGAGATTGATCCACTTTTGTTGATGAAGAATGAAGACTCCTAGCCAAAATCTGCAAAAACCTAGCTATGAATTCAATGATGATGGATGAAAATGGCTAATGATTTGAGCATGGTAACTTTACTTGGATTGTGGATCATAAAATGAGAGGATCTCTTCATTTATAGGATTTCAAGATGGATGAATGCCCAAATTTGAGCAATGTGGGACTAACATTCATCCAATGATATGGTGCCACTTGTCAAGCTATGAATGGATGATGATGTGCAAGATTTGGGGTTTGTGCCAATAAATGACAATATTTAAAATTCAAATTTGTTGAAATGACATGCAAGAGGAAAGGGAAAATGCAATAAATGCCACTTGGCTCAAGGCAAAGAACATGTAAGAGGTTTTAAATGCCTTGTTGGATGTACATGTTGACTTGGAATTTTTTAATTCAAATTGAGAGAATATTCCAAAAGATGCCTTGTGAGGAAAATAGAGATTTAATAAATGAATTAAATCTATTTTCATGTGCAACTTGCATTATCTAGAGGATGTGACATGAGATGAGGTTAAATTAATCAAGGGTTAATTAATTTATGAGAGATTAGATGATGTGACTTATTTGACTTAGATTTATGGATTTATTTAAATCAGATAAGAGAGGAATATGATAAGAGGCTAATTAAATAAAGATTTTGATTTATTTAATTAAAAGGGATGGTGTTAGATTAAATCAAATAAGGTTTTAATTTATTTAATTTAATGGACAGACTTTAGAGATTTAATCAAATAACTTGATTATTTAATTAAATAGGGATAATTAGATCAGATGGATTGATTTAATTAACCGAAGGAATTGACTTAATCAGATAAAATGATTTATTCAATTAAGGGATGAAAATTGGTGAATTTAATCAGATAGGGGAATTTGATTAAACAGTTAGACTGAGGGATGATTTAGAAAGAAACGATGTTAGTAAGTTAGGATCGAATGCACGATGTCAATCAGTATATTTTACGTGTCTACACCTACAAATCAACTATCAAAACTATTGGTTATTTTTCCAGCAGAACTGAACAATCCTCTAAGAAGTAGCCAACCTCTATAATGAAGAACTATTAGGTTAGTGGTCAACACAGCGAGCATAGGATTTTTAAGTCTGTACTCCACTTCACGCTCTGTGAAACCTAGGTGGGTGATTCCAAATTGCATCTTCGTGCAATATGTTCAATCAATGACACACTTTATGCACAAATTGATTCCTTTTGGTGTAGATAAAACTAACTTCATTAAATATTTGGCATATTTTCAATGAAAAAGTTACCATCTGCTAGGAATTGAAAATAATTCCACTACCCCTTGGAGAGATTTTCTATTTTAAATATTATCTTCTCAGTAGTGTAGAGCCAGGAAGACCATTGGTTCATCTTATACATGATTTTCTAATTAAATGACCAGTGTCTAATCAATTGGGAGAACGGAGTCGAGTATGCAAGAGTATCAATAATACACAAATCACTAGTCTAGGATAGAAACTGACTATTTTCGTATTGCTTTGCATTTACAAAAACTCTTTGTGCAAGAAAATAATTACTTCTTAGTAATCCCGAGCCCTCCCTTACAAAGTTTATAACCCTATTCAAGCATTTTAAATAATTCTTTGAATTAAAGCTGAAAACAGAGTAATACATTCAAATAAAACTTTTGAAGACGAATGACGAGTTCTCATTCATAACTTTGAAATGAACATACATAAGAGAGTATCACTTTCTTGACTGATATTATGTTTTGATATTAGTAATTTCTATAGAAATCATTTAAGACCATTACATACATGACTTCTTATCCAAGAAAAAACTACTGGACAACTTCAAAATTCTTTTCTTGTTTTCCTATTTCTAAAACTTAACCTTTACCTAGAGCTCTATCAATACTCTTGAATCCTACGCTTGTAGTAAGCCCTAAAATCCCTTTTATAGAACAAGGGAGCCACAAGCATCAGGCTTAATTACAATTACATTTCACTTCATTTGTACCATAAATCAAGATATTCCTAATTTGGTACATGCAATCATTTTAGGAAAATGGAAGAGTAAAAGACCGCCTTCCACATTCTTTGAATAAAGACACGCCAGCTCCCCAAATGGCAGAGTCCATCGGAACCATGTTGAATCCTCATTCTTGTTGACCAAAGAAGATTCTCCAATAGCAGCTCCAACACAAAATTATATATTGTCTAGGTACAATATACACACCGCCAAGGATAGCTATTCTGGTACTTCTCCTACACACTAGCCCAAAATCATTCCACCTCAACACATGAAACAAGAAACCACATGAATGCTGAATAGGACATTCCTAACAAAAAGGGCATGGTATCATCAAAAAAAAAAAATAGGGCACAATCATCACTCTAAGTTATCAACCTCATAGGAGATTCGCCCACATTTTGTTCATGGTGGGACTGGAGAAACTATCACCACCACTTCCTCAGGATTCCTTGATAGTACTAGGGAGAGGGAAAAATAATCTCCCTCCAGATTAGTGTCTCCCTGACTGTCTAAAGGATCATTAGAAATATTACACAGAGAATTGCATTCCTCCAGGTAGGCATTGCAACACTCAATTTCCATCCATGCCCTCTTATTACATTTCACCTTCCTCTTCTCTCTATGTTTGACTAATTCTTTTTAAATTATCTGCTCTTTTGGATGGTAATTTTCCTTGGAACTATACTCCTTGAATTTCCCGGTTCCTACTATTCCTTGTGGTGTATTAGGAGCTCCATGAATTCTAGCCTTATTTTCAAGACCTCCCTTAGGCTCAAACAAACACAACCCCTTGGACTTCTGAATCATCATGACCGACCCACTTGCCTTAGAATGTTTATACACTTCTTTAGAAAATTCAGTTCTCACACAGTTCATTATCAACCGTCCACCCTCATTCATTGCATAATGAATCATGACATGAAAAATTAGTCGAGTGATTTGCATTAAATAAGCAATTTGAAGCATGCAAAATTAATGACTTGAATTCTCCTTATGCGAGAAAGTTGGTAATTACAGCTCAAGATTGAATCTAAACCATTGCTTTAAAAAAAAATAAAACTTCACTCATAGGAAACAACAATGCCAACTCAAGTGTTGCGATCTATCAATCAACATGTATTGCCAACCTAATCCATGCTCTTTACCAGCGAAGTACATAAGACAAGCTTATTTTAGAGGGAAACTTTCCTTATACACTTCATCGCTTCATCACTGATCCTAACTCTTATGAAAGCATTTGTGTAATGATCTTTAGTCCATTGGATTATCTTGTTTTAAAGCTTTATCGATAGTCCTCAATCCTCTTAGTGCCTTTTCGTTGCTTTATGTTGAATCTTGAAAATCTACCATATGACTTGTTCCATAAAGTGACCATTGCTTATTGTCGATTGAGCTTATCTCTTCCCTACTCTATCAATGATGCAACTATCCAGTGATGTTCTTTAGCCTTTGGTTTAATGGCCTGATTCTCGGTCATATTTATTTCTCCGTCGCATGTTGGTGACTTAAACCTTTCTCTTAAGACTTTATCCCTGATGAGAGACGTAATGTCAGTACCTGCATAGAACAAACATCAGAAAAGCATCTCATATGATCATATTATTTTAGCGAGAGAGAAAAAACCCTTTTAGAAAGCACCCATCTCTCATCGCTACTTTAGAATTCAAGTTCTGAAGTAAATCTGCAATGATTGATAAGGCCTCCGTTCATCACTAATCCTCCTCATATATTGTGCAAGCAATTAACGATGAATGATTTTACATCATTGATAGGGTTCATCACACATCGCTAATGTAAGAGTAACCTTTTACAATGTATCCACGATTCTACAATGTGACAACATATCGCTTATCGCTATTACAAAGTTGAAAGATCGGATGCCATCAATGATGATTGATATCAAAGGAAAGTACCACTCATTGCTGATTGCTATTACATAGTGTAAACTTATAAACATAGTAGTGATGGGTGATGAGTGACAAAGGTCATCGAGACTTAAGTGAAAGTTTTAGGCACATGCTCACAAGTTGTTTTAATGAAGGGGACCTCCTAGGACAAAGATTGATTCCAAAGCCTCCAAGTTGTGAAATATAAGAGTTGGTTACCTAGTGACAACAAATGACTAAAAATACCTTAAAATAACTAGCAACAAGTAACATGGAGTTAATGATTTAAAAGAATATTCTGAGCTATGGTGGAAAGTAATGCCATGAGGGTTTTAACATGGAACAAAAATTAGCCAGATTTTGAGGGTTCCATCAGTGGCTTTGACTGGGGACACATGCCTCTCATAAGCATGATAAGATATAAAAATTTCAATTGAAGTAGACTAGACACAAAAAACCAAAAAGAAACAACATATGTACAAAATTTACACGGGCAAAGGAGACCCGAAAAGGGGAATCCAATCTCCACCCGATCAACATAAAATTTTAGAGATACAAACATTGTTATGCATCTCTCAATTCAACCAGGTTTGTCCCTCCTGATTGGTGGCACTAAGCCACAAAACACTAAATAAGTTTCGGCCTCTATCAAAAACCAACCTTCTAGAAGAGTTGATATTCTTCCATTTACATTTGTCCATATTGTACCATTGAAGTAAGAATAATTTAAATCCTGCCAGAACAAGTGTTAGGCCTCTATTTAACAAGTGCGAATCTGTCTTATCATAATCCTTGTTATCAACATTTCTCACAATCTTTTTGAGTATAAAATTGCCAGTGTAACCTTCATCATCCTCGCTTTTCATCTCATTTTCATGCTTTATCAAAATGCCTCTTAACTGAGTTGGAAACTAAAAATGTTCATACTCCTCCAAGTAGCTGACATCATGATACTCAACCTCATTAGAAACATCTGTATCAAATGTCAAAGAATCATAGGAAATTCCCTCAAGGAACTCATTAATTTGTTGCTTTGTATACTCAAGACAACATTCTAACCTTATTTCAGATGCATCCTTAGGATCCTCACCAAAGAGTGGATTATCTCTGCACCAATAGGGGTCATCATTTCTTATCTCTAGTGCAGAGGAAGGCTCATCAAATAAGGGGTTTTCCCTTAGATTTATTGTTATAAAAAAAGTCTCAGCCTTCTTAGCATGCAAATCCAACTCTTCCATATCATTATTATTTTCAAAATCATTACAATCACTAGAAGAGCATACAGATAGGCTTTCAACTTCATTCTCATCATCAGCGATTAACATCTCTGACTCATATCCTGAAAATTCTTCATAGGAAGGAAATTGTCTCTCCATAAGTAAATATGTGTTCCCATCATTATCAACACATTTATCATTTGCAACAAATTATTCCATCTCTTCTTCATGAGGATAATCATAATCAACAAAAAATTTACCATACTCAACATCATGATTATTATCGCAATAGAAGCATTCATCAACATTGCAACTCTATTTTGAATTTTCAAACTAAATGCTCGGCCTTAGGTCATCCATAGGAGCACAGGTAGTGGAATTTTCAACAAAAATGAAACCACACCCTTCATTTTCCTTATTTAATTATATTTCTTCAGTCCTTATTTTGTCATCTTCCTCTTCATTTAATATCTCACTACTTGATTCATACATAGTAGTAAAACTATTATCATTGTAATTTGAAAACCTGATGAATTTCTGATGATGTATCTGGGGCTTAATGAGATTAGTGTTACATAATGTTGTACAATCTGAAACAACAGGGGTACAAACACTCCCATATTCATTTTTGACTTTTGTTCCAAACCATTTATCAACATTAGGAATTCTATGGTAGTGAACATTTGTATCCAAGTGATGCCTTTGCATTCGATAATTCAGGCTATTTTCAATGTTCATGGCTATCCCATATGCTTGATGCAATGTTTTGGGGTTTTTATCTTTCAACAAGTAACTCATTCTTTTATCAAAAGCTCCCAAATAAACAACCAAATATACTGCATCACTAAGATATAAAACATTAGGAACATCCCTTAATGTTTTTCAAATCTTCGGTTAAATGCTGAGACTAATTCATCCTCTTCTTTCTCAATGTTCATAAATTTATTGAGCAAAGAACTAACACTGATTCTTTCACCAAACTGCTCCATGAAAAATGCTTTAAATTCCTCCCAAGAGTACACTAAGCATGTTGGTAAATCGGAGAACCAATCTCTTGAATCTCCCAGTAGGGATTGAAAAAATAACCTCATGATCACATCCTCATGATCTATCTCATGGTCATCCATTAAATTACTGAATTCATCCATTAAATTACTAAATTCTTGCAAATGTTTACTCACTGACTCATTCTTTGCACCACTAAACTTTGGCAGCTCATTTATGATTTTAGATGGAATAACATTTGGGTAACCAGAAATGCCATCAAAACTTATAGCCATGTACCTTTTAACACTAAAATTTATTTTGTTACATGAGGGCTCGATTGATTACACACCATGGTTGCACTAGGAACCATACGAGGAAAAATATATTTATGCACTTTTCTTACAACTCTACTATGCAATTACACATGGAAATTCAAACTTCTTTTACAACTTGATCTTAAGCTCTTACAATGCAAATTTCTATCTCAACTTGCTTTAAGATCTTCTAAATGAGTTTGTTCAAAAACATTTAATACTTCTCTTTGTAATAGATACTACAATCTAGTAATACAAAAGTATGCAAAGAAATCACTACTATTTCCCTTTCTTAGTGCCTAATCACTCAATAGGGAATTAAATTTTTACAAGAATTACAACTATGGTTTTCATATATAAGTTTATCCTTCATGAAAACCAAAACATGGAGAATACCTCATTATGTGCAACTGCTGCAAATTCTTCCTCCTGGCTGGAGACCTTTATGATCTAAAAAATTCCCTACATATTCATCAGGTTTGTTGACAGAGTCACCACATCTTTTTAGAGGATTGAACTTCAAGCAGTATGAAGAGCTCTTTCAAAGATGATTTTCCTTATGGGTTTTTTCCCACAACAGAGCACCATAGATCATGCAAATTTCAAGTTCACTACAACAACTTCACCTCCAGGTTTGAAAACTTTTCTATCTAAACCAGATGTTCAGATTCAACAAATCCTTGACTCTTTCCAAGTTGATATTCTTCTGATGTCTCCCCAGATGAGTCACCATTTCTATTGGTTATTTTTCTAGTAGAATCAAACAATCCTCTAAAAAGTAGCCAACTCCTATAATGAAGAACTGTTAGGTTAGTGGCCAACACAACGAGAATAGGATTTTTAAGTCCGTACTCCTTCACTTTAGGCTCTGTGAAACCTAGGAGGGTGATCCCAAATTGTGTCTTCATGCAATATATTCAATCAATGACACACTTTATACACAAAATATTTCCTTTTGGTGTAGATAAAACTAACTTCATTAAATATTTGGAAAATTTTCAATGAAAAAGTTACCATCTACTAGGAATTGAAAATAATTCCACTACGCCTTGGAGAGATTTTCTATTTTAAATATTATCTTCTCAGTAGTCTATAGCCAGGAAGACTATTGGTTCATCTTATACACAATTTTCTAATTAAATGACCAGTGTCTAATCAATTGGGAGAACAGAGTCAAGTATGCAAGAGGATTAGTAATACACAAATCACTAGTCTAGCATAGAAACTGACTATTTTCATATTGCTTTGCATTTACAAAAGCTCTCTGTGCAAGAAAATAATTACTTCTTAGTAATCCTGAGCTGTCCCTCACAAATTTTATAACCCTATTCAAAAATTTTAATTAATTATTTGAATTAAAGCTGAAAACAGAGTAATACATTCAAATAAAACATTTGAAGACAAATGGAAATACCATTAGTATTTCTCATTCATAACTTTGAAATGAACATACATAAGAGAGTATCACTTTCTTGACTGATATTATGTTTCGATATTAGTAATTTCTATAGAACTCATTTAAGACCGTTACATATAGGACTTCTTATCCAAGACAAAACTACTGGACAACTTCAAAATGCTTTTCTTATTTTCCTATTTCTAAAACTTAACCTTTACCTAGAACTCTATCAATACTTTTGAATCCTACGCTTGTAATAAGCCCTAAAATCCCTTTTATAGAACAAGGGAGCCACAAGCATCAGGCTTAATTACAATTACATTTCACTTCATTTGTACCATAAATCGAGATATTCCTAATTTGGTACATGCAATCATTTTAGGAAAACGGAAGAGTAAAAGACTGCCTTCCACATTCTTTGAATGAAGACACACCAACTCCCCAAATGGCAGAGTTTGTTGGAACCATGTTGAATCCTCGTTCTTGTTGACCAAAGAAGATTCTCCAATAGCAACTCCAAAAAAAAATTATATATTGTCTAGGTACAATATACACATCACAAAGGTTAGCTATTTTGGTACTTCTCCTACATGCCAGCCTGAAATCATTCCACCTCAACACATGAAACAAGAAATCACATGAATGCTAAATAGGATATTCCTAACAGAAGGGGCATGGTATCATCAAAAACAAAAACATGGCACAATCATCACTTTGAGTTATCAACCTCATAGGACATTCGCCCACGTTTTGTTCATGGTGGGACTGGAGAAACTGTCACCACCACTTCCTTGGGATTCCTTGATAGTACCATAGAGAGGGAAAAATAATCTCCCTCCAAATTAGTGTCTCCCTCACTGTCTAAAGGATCATTAGAAATCTTACATGGAGAATTGCATTCCTCCAAGTAGGCATTGCAACACTCACTTTCTATCCATGCCCTCTTATTATATTTCATTGTCCTCTTCTCTTTGTGTTTGACTAATTCTTTTGAAACTATCTGCTCTTTTGGATGGTAATTTTCCTTGGAACTATACTCCTTGAATTTCCCGGTTCCTACTATTCTTTGTGGCGTATTAGGAGCTCCATGGATTTCAACCTTATTTTCAAGACCTCCTTTGGGCTCAAACAAACACAAACCCTTGGACTTCTGAATCATTACGACCGACCCACTTTCCTTAGAATGTTTATACACTTCTCGAGAAAATTCAGTCCTCACACACTTCATTATCAATTTTCCACCCTCATTCATTGTAGAATGAATCATGACATGAAAAATTACTTGAGTGATTTGCATTAAATAGGCAATTTGAAGCATGCAAAATTAATGACTTGAATTCTCCTTATGCGAGCAAGTTGGTAACTTACAACTCAAGATTGAATCTAAACCATTGCTTTAAAAAAAATTAAAACTTCACTCATAGGAAACAACAATGCCAGCTCAGGTGTTGCGATCTATCAATTAGCATGTATCTTCAACCTAATCTGTGCTCTTTACCAATGAAGTACATAAGACAAGCTTATTTTAGAGGGAAACTTTCCTTATACACTTCATCGCTTCATCACTGATCCTAACTCTAATGAAAGCATTTATGTAATGATCTTCAGTCCATTGTATTATCTTGTTTTAAAGATTTATTGACGGTCCTCAATCCTCTTAGTGCCTTTTCCTTGCTTTATGCTAAATCTTTAAAATCCGCCATATGATCCATTTCGTAAAGTGATCATCGCTTGTCACCGATTGAGCTTATCTCTTCCCTACTCTATCAACAATGCAAATATCCGATGATGTTCTTTTGCCTTTGATTTAATGGCCTGATTCTCAGTCATATTTATTTCTTTGTCGCATGTCACTGACTTAAACCTTGCTCTTAATACTTTATCTGTGATGAGAGACGTAATGTTGGTACCTGCACAGAACAAACATCAGAAAAATATCTCTCATATGATCATATTATTTTAGCGAGAGAGAAAAACCCCTTTTAGAAAGCACCCATCACTCATCGCTACTTTAGAATTCAAGTTCTGAGGTAAATCTATGATGAGCGATAAGGCATCTGTTCATCGCTAATCCTCCTCATATATTGTGCTTGCAACAATTAATGATGAACGATTTTACATCATTGATAGGGTTCATCACACATCGCTAATGTAAGAGCGACCTTTTACAATGTATCCACGATTATACAGTGTGACAACATATCTCTTATCGCTATTACAGAGTTAAAAGATCGGATGCCATCAGTGACGAGTGATATCAAAGGAAAGTACCACTCATCGCTCATCACTATTACATAGTGTAAACTTATAAACATAGTAGTGATGGGCAATGAGTGACAAAGGTCATTGGGACTTAAGTGAAAGTTTTAGGCATGTGCTCATAAGTTGTTTTAAATAAGGGGACCTCCTAGGAAAAAGATTGGTTTGAAAGCCTCCAAGTTGTGAAATATAAAAGGGTCCAAACTTAGGCTAGAAGAGTTGGTTACCTAGTGATAGCGAATGACTAAAAATAACTTAAAATAATAGGCAATGAGTAACAGGGAGTCAATGATTTAAAAGAATTTTCTAAGCTGTTGTGGAAAGTAATGCCACGAGTGTTTTAACATGGAGCAAAAATTAGCCAGATTTTGAGGGTTCCATCAAAAACCTCCATCTCAAGCACCTAGAAAATAGGATAAAAACACATGAAATCATCAAATTTTAATGAAAAACCTTGAGATCTATGCACCAAGCATCCCTGGAATCGATGCTTGAAATAATCTGAAATATTTATTTTGGCTAAAAATGAATCTATAATCCATAAGTAATTTTTTTCTATTTTGTAGGCTTAAAAATGCACCATTTACAATCTTAACATGAGGATAAATGTTGAAACACATTTCCTAACATCATTTACATTGATAATCCCTAGATGTGATTTAATTATATGTAGTTTTGTTGCTGGCAACAAAAAATTTCATCTCCAAGTATCATGGGGAGGGTGGACTTGGATGCCTCTCCTTGGTGGTAGATAAAATTATTCATTGTTATTTTTGTTTTGTCACATGCAATTATAGTGGCATTTAAGTTGGGAGTTAATCTCAGGAAGATATTAGAAATTAGGTAGAGATTGGGATATGTAGGAGGATGTAAGAGGATCTTCTACAAATGTATCTTACAATATATTTGGACAATCTTCCCATGGAGCACCTTGGTTGTGAACTTGGTCAATTAGACCATTATGATATAATATATGAAATTTAAGACACATTAGATGGGTATAAGGTGCATAAGAGGAGTTACTATTTAGGGTGGTTGATTGATTTTGATGAGTTTTGATATTTTCCATGAAGAAGGTGGACACCTAGATTTGGGTGAGTGGAATTTTCCACCAATTTGGAAATATCATTCATGGTATCTTGTATTCATATATCCTATAAATTGATGCCTTGAGATGGTAGTGTTACAATATTATTTTGAAGGCCATATGAGCACTACTATGTTGTCAAAATTTAGAGAGATTAGCAAATTATATTCATATTACTATTTTTAGGGTCAATACAAGCTTTGGTCTCTTTGAATGTGGAGTTTTTTCCTACAAGGGTTTCTCCATGTAAATACTTTATTATGGTTTTACATTCACTTTCATTGCTAATTCTATTTAATATTATGATATATCATAGTTAATAAATTTGGATGATTTAAAGAACAACATTTCTCATTGATTTCTTCAACCTATTATTAATAAGTTAAAAAATACCTAAAACACAAGTAACTTACTAATGTATTGGTTTATCTGTCATATATGCCTGATGATGCAAAGTCATGACACCCTCTTTTGTCATGAGTCATTGGAACTTTTGTTAAAGACAAATTACCTTGCAACCCAACTCGACAAACAAATAAAAATTAGTCTCATCTTATAATTAATATCAATAAATAAGAATGCACTATTATTTGAAAAGTTGAGATCACTAATATACCGAATCCCACATATGCCAACTTAATTAATCTTAAAATCTAATCAATTATTTGTTAGTTTTAATATACAAAATATCTCAAATCACATCAAAATCCATTAGTCCTAATTATTAAATAATATATTTTATTGAGAAACTATATTGTTGTTTGACAACATAAGCAAAGGAATGCTTTGTATAAGAAATTATACTTTAAATTTGTGACTTGAAAATAGATATTAATTGATATAGAGAAGTCAATTGTTTGCTAATATATGATAGAGGTATCATTAATGATTGACGCACCTTCAAACGGAAGGAAGATTGCATACTTTATGAATGCTTATTTAATGGTTAGATAATGTATAGATGACTTAGGATGATGTCTTTCAATTCATAACCCTAGACACATGAATTTTAATTTTAGTATCCATGTTGTTCGACAATAACAAGATTTCAAAAATATCAACCTCACAATATGTATATTTTAAATTAAGAATCTAAAGAAAAAATTACAATAAGAATCATATAGAAATACATGTATTATTAGAAAATAGATCTAACAAAATTGTAAACAATATAATATAACATATTTATATTGAAGGAATTTTTTTTATGAGAGGGATTGAGCCAACTTCAGCCATCAATGATATACATTGTTGGAGAAGGGATGCAAGATGATTATAGAGATCTCATTCTTTCATTCATTCATCCCTCTTTTGTTCACTAGTTTTCACATATCATTATTTTTTCTCTATTTACCAAATTTTTGGGGGAGTGCAACCTATAATAGTGGACTCTCGCACAAGTCTTTCCATTCTCCAAATATTGTGGATTCTAGAGGCCGTACATGTTTGCATACAACCAATATTGAATTTCTCAAATTTGGTGACCTCAATGCCGTATAAAATTCTAAAGAGGAAGGAATCTCTAAACAAGTTCACGATCAAGATGTTGTACATAATACTTTAATCCAAAATTATCTAATACCAATGTGTTAAGAGATCCCACCACCACAAAACGGCTAGGCTTAACTGGCACACTCTAAGGGTACACTCCTTCGATGGTTTGGCCCATTCCCTGACATTACCATATGCTATCATTTTTATGTTACCGCTTTTTAAAGGGATTCCGTTCGTAAACTTTGTATCTCCGTTTTTACTTTAAAACTTATTGTTTTACTTCCACGTTTCATTTGGGAATCAATACGCTGGTACATTTTCGTATGTTAAAGAAAAAACATAAGACAACATATTAAAAGATAACTCCACTATTATTCTAAGAGATATATTAGGCTTAAGGGCAGATTAATTAGAAATGTTCAGTTCTTTAAAAAAATATATAAAAAAGGGTGTTTAAAAAATATAAGTTTTAAATAATTAATTGAAAAATTGTTCTAATAATAAATATATATAATGAAATATGACGATTCCCTCTTTTTAAAGCATATAATAAAGATGTTTAAATAATATAAAATTTATATAATTAATTAAAAAAATTATTTAATAAAAAATATATATAATGAAAGATGATGTAAAATATTTAATAATAAATATTATATGTAATGAAGGATTTTGAAATAAATTTTATATGATAAATTAATTTTTCAATTATTTTATATTTTTAATTTTTATAAATATTTTTTTATTATGTTTTGAGTGTCTTTAACATATAAAATGATTTTCTCCTGATAACATATGTTTCTTATGATATTATATTTATATATTATTATTATCCTACTTTTAAAATAATATAAATATACTAATTAAAATTGTTGATACAATAATACACATATTTCTTTTCATAGTATTTGATACTTTGCTTTTATTTACGTAAGATTTATTTTTTACTTCACAAATATTCAAGAATTTTTTATTTTATTTAGTCAAGAGTTATTTTTACTCATAGTAATTTTTTTAAATTTAAAGGTCTTAAAAAAAACTCTCAAAAAAATAAAATAACCACAATCAATATTTGACAATACTTTTAATTGATTAGTATGACTTATAATTTTTAACATATTACAACAAAAACTAATTTCAATAACACTTTTTAAAATGATTTGTGAAAATTCAAATTTAATATCATTTTTTTTCTTTTTTTTATTCATAAAAAAGTATAATTTAATTAAATTAAAATATTAAACAATAACGATTCTCCCATTAGATTATAACCATACTTGTACCTCTCAAGCTATAAATAAATAATAGATATTTAGAATAGTAGTAAGACAAAAAGTGGCATGCAATGATCATATATAAAAATTGAAACATAGCTAAATATCTAAAAAAAATTAAATTAAAATTTATTTAATGTTTTATTTACTTAATACTTATATATAATTGAAAAATAAAACTATAGAATTATTTAAGTTTTTATTTACTTAAGAGTTATTTTTATAAAAAAATTCATTTATTTAAAATTATTTAAGTTTAAAAAAAAAACCTTCCAAGTAAATGATTTTTTTTATAAAATAACTCTTAATTAAATTTAATGTCATTTTTCTAAACATACAATTGATCACCTACCTTATGATTTTCCATGGATAAATTAATTCATCTAATTATCCAATAAATGTTATGATGAATTTATTAGCAATGATAATATTAAACCCATCAAAGATGCCAACAAGTTCATTTCCTTAATATCTTCCCCTTTTAGTTGTTTGGTTAATATAGTAGGAAAAGCTTCTACATTTCTCTTCACATGTCTCTAATTAACACTTGAATTTCATAATCTTATGGAACGATAAGTTTGAATTATTTCACCTTTTATTTGATTTGTCTGATGATGCTAACAAATCAAATAGGATATAGCATGAAGTATAATATATCTAATATAATACATATAGCAAAGCTCTTAGCTCCCTATATTGAACTAGAGATATGGACATCATCCCAAACCTTCTTAGGGTTCAAAATTTTAATACTAAAATTTATTAGAGTTCTCCCTCAAAGCGCACACTCATTAACATAATTATTTAGGATATCAATCTATATATTTTAACTCAATATTTTGAAGTCTGATCAAGGTCAATATTTTTTTTTTCAACCTTGAGAATTAATAAGAATTTATTTTCTAGGAATGTACCCATACCTTTCATCTTCTTGGTGGATTCCTCCAAAATACACCCCCTTTCACATTCTTGCAAAATTGAATTTTCTTCTTCCTCATGCTCAACTATCATAATTTCTCATTCACATAAAGATTTATATAATCCTTGTTGAAAGTGATTGAATTTAATTTCTTGAAACTTATAATTATTTTTCTATACTCCTACATGGTTTGTTTATCATCCCTTTCTTGCAGATCTAGAATTATTCTTCTTTCTTTTTTTCATGCTCCATATTTTTTGCTAAGACCCTTTCTTTTAGGTTTGAATCTAGTATACCCATAATTTTTTGGTTCATGATCTATTTTTCTAGATCTTTAGAAATTTTTTGTAACTCTTCTTTCAGGATTATCTCATTTTTTATTTGATATATGTGGCTTAACTCCCAAGGTTCATTACAAAAGAAGAAAAGTTTATTTCTTCTCAAATTATTTCTACTATTTGCATTCATCTTTTTTGTAATAATTGGCGGTTTCTTAGAGTTGTTCAAATATAGTGTTTTGGGAATTATTTATGTGTCAGTACTAGTTGTGGCTCTTCCTTTTTTGTATTTGTCCACCCTAAAATTCTATTTATTTTTGAAATGAAAAAGTTACCTTCAAATATTTTGATAGATTCTAGTAATTTACAAACCTTAAAGTAATTTCTTTTATTGATGATATCAATGTAATTCCTTGAAGTGTAGAAAGATAATCTCTCTTTGAATCCCTCTAGGTAGAGTTTCATATATATTGAAGCTAGCAACAACACATGGTAACTCCATGATTTATAGGATGACAAGATCACAAATTTTATACCATTGCAATAACCTAAATGATTTTTTTATGTTAAAAAAGAGGTTTAAATATTTTAATTATAATTTGTAAAAACCCATAATTCTTTACAACTTATACATCAACATTCATAACCCAAATGAATAATTGTGTTAGTGAAGAAAGATAATTTTTTTTTAAAAAAGTTATTTTAATTAACTATAGTAAAATATACAAATGATTTGTAATAATAGTAGGAACAATAGTTACAATAATAACAAAAACAATTGTAACAACATTGTTGGAATCCATAATAACTACAAATCATACAAACTTGATGTGGCTATGATTCACCAAGAGGAAAATTCATTAATGGCCTTAAAATGAGATCATTCTATAAGTCCAAAGGGGTTTCATCCTCTAATCTTCAAAACCAAAGGGTTTTCATCTTATGATCTCCAGTAAATCTAAGGGTTTTTGTCCTCAAATTTTGTTGATACAACATGAGTTTAAACTAATTTTGCAAGTATTTTTTTATGTATAAAATATGAATAATAATCTTAGATTGGATGTGTTCACTCTTGATATCCTTCCAATTAATGATTGGTATGCGATTTTTCTAAAATAACAATTAAGATTACATAAGGAACAAGGTAGTAGAGGATGCAACCACCACATTAATGAAAACATGGCTATATCCCACATCTAGCATTGTGAGTTCATGTGAAATCATGACCTTATTTAAAACTTATTTTTGTTAGGGAGATTCCTTATGCAATAGTTTCAACATTAAAATTGGCCATTAATGGCACTCTAGGTTGTGCAAAAAGGAATATGAGTGTAAATAGTGTGAAAACGTAGAATATCAAAATATCAAAGTTTTCAAGTTGGAAAAAACTCAAATCAAATGCTACATATTGAGGGTCAAAGTTTGGCAGTATAGTGCCCTAGATACCCAAATAAGAAGATACCCAAAATTTTGATCTAAATGAGGTGACAGTTTAATATGTTGGGGATTAGAGTTTGGGGACTGTACCATGTATAAGGTACTTGATTTAGGTAAAGGTTGAAGATCCAATATTGAAAGGTTATTTGATGTAAGTGTTGGGGAGTTGGGGTCTAGGCTGAAGGCATATTGGTAAGGAATAACCCAAAAATATGATAAAACTAAGTAAAAGTGGGAGGAATGAAGGACAAAGATATTGGGAAGGAGAACTAAAATATAGTAGGGACAAAGGAAAAAAGTAAACTTAGAAAGAAATTCATGCCATAGTGGGAAAGTTTGATATCTCAATAGAAATAAAGGAAATAATGAAGTTAGGTAGAAAGGCATTCTAGGATAAGGACATCTTATATTTTGTTAGGATTAAGGATTAAGAAAATGTTGGTAAAAAAGGCATGCTAGGATGGGAAAGTTCAATGTTTTGATAGGAGTATAAAGGAAAGGGTAGAGTTTAGGTAAATGAGATGATAGGATGAAAATATATGAAACTTTAAAAACTTGCACACACTTAGGAAATTGAACATACCTACAGACTTAGGAAATTTTGAACCTAATGGGCAAATGGGAGAAGATATATGCAGACTTTGAAAGAGGTAGACATTAGAAATGTGAAATAATAATTCTCTATATAAACATAAATTAATGGAAAATGGGATATTATGTTATTTAAGTTTTGTTTTAAAAAATAAAATATTCTAATTAAATTTTTTTTTTAATAAAATAGCTTTTAAGTAAATAAAACACTTAAATAATTCTTAGATAGTTCTATTTTTTTTTTTTGAATAATTGTGTTTCAATTTTTATATATGATCATGGCATATAAAATAATTCTTAAGTAAATAAAAAATTAAATAATTCTTAGGTAGTTTTAATTTTTAAATATTTAGTTGTATTTCAACTTTATATATCATCATGGAATGACACTTTGTGTCTTACTATTGTAGATATCCAGTATGTATTTAGAGTTTGAGAGGTACAAGTATTGTTATAATCTAATGGGGGGAATCATTATTGTTTAATATTTTTATTAATAAAATTAAAAAATATATATATTTTTATGAAGAAAAGAAAAAGAAAATGATATTAAATTTGAATATTATAAATTTTCCTACGATTCATGTTTATTAACATGGACTGTAAAAATATTTTTCTATTGAATGTTTTATGAATAATAATATTTTTAAAGTTGTTTATATTTTTATGTTATTGTTATTTTCATTTAGGATTTTTTTTCACAAATCATTTGAATAAGTGTTATTGAAATTAATTTTTATTGCAATATGTTAGAAATTATAATTCATATTAATCAATTAAAAGCATTGAAATATATTAAAATTATGCAGTCCTAATAAAACGTTCAATGATGGAATTCGGGCCAATCTTTGAAAAGATTCCCCAAATGTTGATGAGTGACACAAACACCCCGAAATGTCTATGCAACCATGTCTAGCCCAGTCTACCACAAGTTGTTAATGGCTGCCATTCTTGAGCCCAGATCACACAGAAACGTAAAAAGAGAAACCAGAATTCAAACTTCTGTATTGCCTCCGGTAGAGTGTGGTCTTCACCAATATGTAGCTTGCGTGCAACTAGCTCCACATTCCTGTTGTTTTGTAGTGCTTGATTTGCAGGGGCTTTAAGAACATCTCCTTGCTTGGCATTCTTCAATAGGGGCTCTGTATCTTGCTTTTTGATGTCATTGCTCACCAAGTTTGATTTCCAAGGGAGTGCAACCTAGGGAATCGATCTCATCCTTAAAACGATAGTCTTGTATCAAAATCTTTGCAAGAACAATGAGAGGTGTTGTAAGAAGTAGCAAAAAGTTGGCAAGACATGGGAAAGTGCAGGCTCATATTGGCTACTCATGTTGATGATCCACACATTTGCTATGAAATTTAACAGGGATAAATTCTAAGCTTCCTTTTTTTTGTTCCTTTTCATCGACCTCTAAGAGAAAGGGATGGTGCACCAAAAGCACCCACAAATTAGAGCCCATGACATTAGTATTAGTTGAGTAGGGAGGGAGAGATGTAAATAAAAAATAGAATTATATGTATATTTTTAAGTATAATGTTATATCATAAATTGTATATTTAAATCAATTATGATTATTTATTATATTTCATATAATGTAGATTATTATATATAGAGGTAAATATTTAATATATATTTTAAAATATTATTATATTATAAAATTATATATTTATATATTAAATTTTATAATATTTATATTTATTATTAAGTATTATATTTTATATATTATGTAGTTAAATATATAATATTTTTAGTATAATATTATTTAAATTAATATATAACAAATCTAACAATTTAAGTGATTTCTAATGGATTGAGGGGACAAAGGAGAGAGGGAGAGCAAAGCGAAAGAGAGGGGGAGAACAAAGGGAGAGAAAAGGGGAGAGATAGAAAGGGGATGGGGGTGAGATATATACAGATAATAAGAGATAGAGTGAGGAAGATAGAAAAATGGAGAGATATATAGATAGGTAGAGTGAGAGAGAGAGAGAGAGGGGACAAAGAGAGAAGTGAAGAGATGAGAGGAGGGTGAGAGGGAGAGGTGATAAAGAGAGAAGAAACACAAAATTATTTCTCCCTCTCTCTATATAGAGAGTGGGTAGCATTACTTAATTTCCCAATTCCCCACTATTCTATTTTGTCATGTAGATCTTGGAAATGCATTTTTATTGACACCTTTCATCTACATATCAAAAAAATATTATTGCATGCCTATGAATGTGTAGTTCTTGGATAGACAAGTGGAAAAGTCAATTGCATTGCTTAGGGAAAGCTTACAAAATATTAGAGAATCAAACAAGAAAATAGAGAAAAATACTAATATATTAGGGGAGAGGGGCCAATAGTTGGTTAGATCCTATTGTAGGAGAGAAGTGACACATGTTGCAAAAATGTCATAATAAGTAAAGATTTATTGGTAATGGTTAATATTTACATATTTATTTTATATATGAAATCTATATTGTAATTATATTTTATAAAATTTAAATTATGAAATATATTTATTTTATATAGAAAATTTATATTATAATTAAATAGTTATATATTATGCTATATAAAGTATTAAAAATAAATTAAATATATTATGCAATAATATAAATGTTACATTGAAGGAATCCCTTCTATGAGAGGGAGTGAGCTACATTCAACATGAACCATTAATTTTATCTTAAAACAATGCAAGATAATTAAAGACATCCTCACAACATAGGAAAATATTGAATGAAAATTAGAATAAGCAAATTCGAAATAGATGACCCAATCAACAATGATGAAGCAAGATTAATTGTGTCCATTAATGGAGCATTATAATTCTAAACATGGAATAAAATGTGGCAATAAACAAACTATTAGTCTATTGATTAAGATTTGTGTTTCATATGAGCAAAATTACAAAGGAATTTATCACAAACCACAAGGGAATTCTCATATTGAATATTTAACCCTATGCAACTTTATATTTGGCATATAATTGAATCCCAGGAATAAGCTAATGATCATGCAAGGAAGGGATTTTATGATTCAAATCTAGTCAAATTGTTGACATCTAAGCCTTTAATGAGTGAAATATTTAGATACTTCTCCATAGACATTCCAAGAAACACTCCTCCATGAATTTTACCCACATTTATAGGAGCACCATCCAACACAAGCCACTAAGAATCTGCCATAATTGGCTCCTTCGAGCCACAAACATGTCACCAAATTTGGTATTGTAAGAGCTAGATCTATAAAATTTAATCTACCTTAGAGAAGGGTGGCTTGTTTCCTCCACCTTATTTAAATGTGTCTAAAACATCAATTATTCAACTTGATTAGGTTATATTGTTATATTTGCTTCCCTTTTCTCCTTGCTTGGATGAATTTTTCTATTTCTACTTTAATTTAATATCTTATGTATAACCTATTTCTAGGGACATTGGCTCCTATGATTTGAACTTAGAGCCTTTATGAGAAATTATGGAATTGGAATTTGCTCGCTCACGGGAGTAGAGCCTTGAAGAATAGGCGATCACTTTGTTTAAATATTTCTTTGGGATGAAGGGAGTAGACATGACAAGGACAATTAAGGTTTGAATTCTCTACAACTTTAACACAAACATGATATTTTAGAGAATTAGAGCCAAAAAAAGAGAATCCATACATTACAATTGCAAAGAACTTACAAGAGTTGGATTTTTGGATTCAATGATCCTATCCAAGCTAGGCTTCCACCCAAAAATAAGAGGTTATAAGAATGAAGTGTCAAGCTTCTTTTTCCTCACTTGGTGGATCACGAGAGCCACAAGCTCTTGCACCATAAGCTTCCTATCTCCAAAATGAAACATCACACACACATTCAATTTACCATCAGCCAAAGATACAATTTGCACACACTTGTCAAACTCTCCTATCATCAAATCATTGTTAGAGAAGGCTTTCTAAGATAGTTGTAATTGACAAAGCCTAAAAGCTACTATAATAGTCTTGTTTGAAGTAGCCCAAGAAAAAGTAAATGTGACCACCTTCAAACTTTGCTCCATCATATCTTGTCATATTTTAATGAAAATACAAGCTTGATCCTTTTGACATATAGAAGAAGCTCATAAATGGCTCTAGAATCATCTTTAAGAATATCACAACCATCTTGAAAAATAGGATTATGAAGAGAGAATACTGATCATGCCATTTACCTACATCAAGTTACCTCCCTTGATAGCCTTCTTGAATTAATATGTCTATTTACAATATTTAAATGTCTTGCCAAGAATAACTTATGCAAAAGATGTAGCCTAATTGGGAATATACATGACATGGAGCAACAATATATGGTGGAAATAAGTGACATTCACCAAATTTTGCAATTACAATTAATGTATTATTCTCTACAATGCGGTCTTTAGAGATTTCTTCCACTAATGTATTTTTTGTGTTACAAGTTTTATTTTATATACTAATATTAAGTGAGGCCCTTTACATGTGGGCGTGTTGGTGAGATCTCTTATAATGTTTTTATTTTTATGCAATATATAGAGGGGTTTAGGTTTAGGTTTTAATACAAAAATAATAATTCTAGTACATTTTGTTTCATTAAAAAATAATAAATAAAATAATACTAAGAAAATCAAATACTTAATTATAGACTTATGTATGATATGAATTGTGAAAACATATTTTCAAATAATATAATGAGACAAACTAAATAGTGTAACAATTTTATCACACTAATAAGGACTCTAAACAATACGAATTAGAGCACTCAAGAGACCAAAGGATGTCAACCTATTTCACCAAACTCATGCATTTTAGCAAAGCTTACAAATGAACTTCCTAGATTTGATTCATGCTTGAACTTCAAAGTGACCGACCACTTAAATAACTTCTTCACCATAAATGTCATCTAACACTCCCACTCAAACCCTATTGGCTTTGATTTTGTCACATCTCTCTATTGATTGAATAAGATTTACATAGCTAAAAAGTGAAACAAAGAGCATAAGAGAGATGGAGAAGTAGATGGAGAGATATAGAGAGGAAGAAACAAAGGGGAATAACAAGCTAGAGAGAGAGAAAATAGAGAATGAAAGAAAGAGATATGTATAGAGAGAGATAGAAAAAGAGATTTAATAATAGAAGAATAAAGAACAATAGAAAGGGAGAATGATAAAGAGTGGAAGAAAGACAAACAAAGATAGAGAAAGATAAAGATAAAGAGAGACAAAGGAAGAGAGATAAAGTTGTAAATGTATGACCACTCAATCCATAGCTGACACTTGCTTGTCAAGTTTTTAATCATACACACAACTTCATTTGCTTAACGGTATGCTAATTGACCTAATGTATTCCATGATTATATTTAAAAGAAAAAAACAAATCACTACTTAACCTTCCACAATTCTTCAACATGCCCATTCCACACCAAGATACAAAAGTTAATTTTAAATAATAGATTAAATCTTAGATGAATAAATCTACCAAAATAATTAAATCATTTTTTTAGAGTCAAACATTAAAAACATCAACTCCAAATAACCAAAAAAGAAAAGGTTAGTCACACGTTTACGCTTTGATAAGATTTTAAATTTACTTTCTAATTTTCTTCAAAAATTGAATCTACACTCTCTAATAAAAAAACGCTCCCTAGTAATTACCCGCGTCATCTCACAAAATTTAAAGTCTTATATTTTATCTCTATCCGTTGTTGAAAATTTTGGAAACTCCAAATGCTTTCGAGATGGCCGCAATGCAACAGACTCAATTAATCTGCTTTTTTTCTAATCTTCGCTCTTTCTATCCGTTGCCTAACGGTAGGAGTGATCTTGAGATGTTTATTTTAGTGCAGCGAATTCCCAGCATTGCAACGATCGAATCATTTTGCTTCCTTAGTTTACGCTGCGTTGTTTTATTTTTGCCGTGTTGTTGTGAAGGGCTCTTCGCTCTTCATTCTCTTTTGTCTGTGCTTTAGAACTAAAATGAATAGTGCAGAGAATTGTTTTCGGCGGGGAATTTGGAATCTTCGCATTAATTTTATTTGAAGACGTCGTGCCATCATTTGTAATAGGTTTGGTGTTGTTTCGGGATTTCTTCTTCTTCTTTCTTTAGGTGTTGAATTTTTTTTAATAGGCAAGTAAATTCTCAGTGTCTGATCACTTGATTTTTTCAGGGACAAGTTTTTCAAGGGTGTAAGCTAGTTGTGCTGGTGTTGGGCTTACTGCATCTCTATTCGGCTTGGACAAGGTTAGGGGAAAAATTCAAATCCTAATAGATTATATTATTTAATTGCTATTTGCTTTTTAGATTGTTTTTAGGGTCGATTAAATTGTGCTTTGTTCTCTTTTATTTTAAATATAAGCAACCCCATTCCTCTATGCTTTTTTTTCCTGCAAAGTTTGTTTTATTTTTACATTGTAAGTATAAATATCTATCGCCATTTTATTGTAAAATTTCCTTGAGAGTATTTAGAATTACACAGATAAGGACATGATTGAATGTAAGGGTTAATATTATTATTTTCAATACTGCGATCTTAGGTACCTGCCCATTTTCTTTTTTCCCTGCAAAGTTTGTTTCATTCTTATATTAAAAAGAATTTCTATCACCAATTTATTGTAAAATTTCCTTGAGAGTATTTAGAATTACACAGATAAGGACATGATTGAATGTAAGGGTTAATATTATCATTTTCAATACTGTGATCTTAGGTACCTGCCCATTTTCTTTTTTCCCTGCAAAGTTTGTTTCATTCTTATATTAAAAATGAGAGTATTTAGAATTACACAGATAAGGGCATGATTGAATGTAAGGGTTAATATTATTATTTTCAATACTGTGATCTTAGTTACCTGCCCATTTTCTTTTTTCCCTGCAAAGTTTGTTTCATTCTTATAGTAAAAAGAATTTCTATCACCACTTTATTATAAAATTGCCTTGATAGTATTTAAAACTACACAGATTAGGACATGGTTGAATTTAAGGGTTAAGATTATCATTTTCAATACTGTGATCTTAGGTATCTGTCCATTTGATTTAAATATTATTAAGTTTATGGTTCCATGAAGGGGGTTGGCTAAAAGTTTTCAGCAGGTGGCTGCTGAGTTCTTTTAGATTTTTAAGTTCTTTCCTGTCGAGAAATTTTAAGTGAGGATTTTTAGATAAAATATATCAATATATGCAAGTAAAAATGAGAAAAAAAAAAATGTCATGCAAAATGCCACAAAGACATAGATGTTCTTAAATTGATGGAGGAAGCATTCAACCCTCCTTCTAGCAATAGAGTTTGCAGATATATAATCATATATACTTAAATTGGTGGAGGACACTTTCAGTCCTCCTTTCCTAGTACCAACCTAAATTTTGCATATATAGGACTGCTATTTTATAAAGAAAAAATGACATTAATCTTGTAGCTACATTTTTCAGTTCCATGAAACTGTATTAGGAGTAAAGTATAGGAGTCCAAGTTCCTATCATACGACCAAATTATAAGAGTCGATTTTGTATCTTTGGCCCAAAAATACTTGTATAAGATATCGTTGCTCAACTATTTATGGGCTAACTCCAATTTTGTAGTGGTATCTAAAATCTTGAAAAACTTGGTCTACACGTTACTTGCACTTAGGAAACATAAAGTGATGCATTGACAATTTTTAATCCTTGATGTATAAAGTCTTTTGTAGTGGTATCCAAATTTTTCGAAAATTCTAGCCTATAGTTTAAGGCATAGAAGCATAAATCCTTAAAAAATCACGATTTTTGTGGTTTTTAAAAAATCCTCAAGCTTGCTGATTTTTTCAAGATTTTTTGCAGACTGTTGATTGGCAAAAAAATGTTGAAAATCACGATTTTTTTTCACATTAAAATCGCAAAAAAAATGCCATAAATTGCGCTAACAAATCTTGCGTTTAAAAACCATAAATTTGGCTCCTTTTTTGCTATAAATCAGGGTTGCGATAAGTTAAGGGTGACTGTCATTGACTTTGCAGTCTACCCTACATACACGTGCGAATGGGTTCCTTTCTGCTTTGAACTTTAAGATCACAGTCTTGTCAATATGCCCTAAAATAAAGTAAACCACAACAAAATAAAGCAAGGGATTCTTCATTAATCAAAATAAGCAATTCCATCCATTTTCACTATTCGTGCTTGTGTAAGGTGACCTTATAAATGGTTATAGCATTTACCACCTCCATGCCAAGAAAAATTTAGAAGCTAACTTTGATGACCATGTTAGTCAAAACTGTACATATGAAACCTGTACAAAGAATGAGCAGTCTACACCAAATCAGTCCAAATTGTAAATAACTTTATTGTATCATTTTAAGTTCACTGTCTTTTTAGATGTTAGGTGATAGGCTTGACTCTATTGCTCTCAGATAAAACATTGATCAAATTTTTCCTAGAGATTTTGAAGTCCTCATATGGCCCAAGTTTGTCCCAAGGTCCCCCCAAAAAACCATTTGTGGTACCTATACAAAAATCAACGATCATACTACTTTGTCTCTCTTTTTGTCATAGATTAATCATCATTTAAATGTCAAGTCAAATCAGTTGTAGTCTTCTACCTGTCAGGTTGTAGGGTTATCATGTTTTGGTCTAGTTTTTTAGCTAACTCTTGCAAAATGTCCAAGGTTATACCATTCCAAAATGTAAAACGATGAGGTTCCTCATTGATGATGACTGCAGCAATGAAATGAAAGTATGTAAATGTCTAATACTAAATCTATAACCTGCATAGCCTACAGGCACTTTACTTTACATAGAGAATATTAAAAATAATTTCACTTCATGTTCAAAACTTATAAAATAGCTCTCGAAGGATTTCAATCCCGCACCCATTTTTATGCCAAGCATGCAGATTATGTCTGTAATTCAAAGACATCATTTTGCAAGCTTGAAATCAGAGACAGTACATTACCGTGAATTCAAACTGCATTCTCTGATTGCAAGCTTGCACAGCTTTAAAGAGTATCTGCCTAAGATTTTAACCATTCTCTTGGACTGGTAATGCATTGTCTCTGATTTCAAGCTTGCACAGCTTTAAAGAGTATCTGCCTAAGATTTTAACCCTTAGCAAATCCTTTATTTTATCACACTTATTTTTTCATCCTCCACTTTATTTCATTCATGTCAGTGCCTTCTCAAAGCTTTTGGTCACTTGTATCATTTATGACTCCTTCATACACTAGCCTTTTCCACTTTTCTCAGATGTCATTTCTGCAAAAGTTTTACATGACAATTGATTCCATATCTCAAATATACACTACTCTATTGTATGAGGTGCTCCAACTGATCTTTAGTTCACAACCTAAGCAAGAAACAGATGCCTTTAAGCTCAACAAACATAAACTTGATAAACAACATGCAAGCTTTCTACAATTCATGGGTTAAAATATCTATTTTATTTACTCTCTATATCTCTATGCTATTGAAATGACCTTAAATTTCAAAAAAGAGTAGCATTTGTCTCTTTTTCTACAGTTTTTTACATTTTTTTCAAATCCAATTTTTTCAAAAAATCCTGAACTTTTGGTTTGCTGATTTTTTCCCCAAATGATTTTTGCTGCTATGGACTTTAAGGTGTAGTCTTTTCTTATTTCTACATTATGCTTCACTCAAAAACATGGAGTAATGTGTTGACTATATTTGTAAAATCCTCTTCTCCCTGGAAATGGGCTTCTTGCATGACAATATCATTAACAAATTAGGTCTGTTGATAGTTATATTGACAATTTATAATCCTTGACTCTTAAAATCTTTAGTGTAGTATTTGAAAATTTTGAATTTTTTTGCTATGCACTAAGGTGTAGTTTTTCCTTGTCTCCACATTACTCTTCACTCACAAAAAGTATGTAATATGGTTACAGTCTTTAAAAAATCAGGTGTAATGATTGGAATGGGCTTCTTTCACAACAATATCATTAGCAAATTTTTGGTGTAATCACTATAATATTGACAATTTTTAATCCTTGACTCATAAAGTCTCTACGTTACTTTTTTAATCACAAAACATGGAGTAATGTGTTAACAATCTTTGTAAAATCCTCTTCTCCGCTTCTTGCATGAGAGTATCATCAAAAAATTAGGTGTAGTGATTGTGATATCAACATTTGACAATTACGAGTATCAAAGACTAAAGAGGCGGAATTCTATTACTTTTTATCGTATATTGTTAGTTTTGGGGAACTCTTCTTTTTGGTCAAGCTTATTTAACGTTTAGAATCTTTATGGAATGTTTGGATCATTGTTTTCATGACCCATTTGCAAGAATAGTCATGCTGTGCATATTCCATAAAGTTGCATGCAGCTTCATGTGAGGAGAAATTATATTACTGTTTTTGTTATGTATTAATTTTTTGCTAATGGATTTTTTTGCTTGGCCAGCCTCTAATTTTATGGATCTTCCATAGCATGCTTTTCAATCTTTGTTTTTGTGTTCCATTTGCACTTTAAACTCATACACCCATTGTAATATTAGAAATGTGTTTTATACTCTCTTTCATTGTACCGGTGGCTTCAATTATGAAAAATGCAAACTTTTGAAGAATGGGAATGTTTTGGAAAATTCTCCCTTAAATATCTGGTCTATATGACCTCCATTTATGAAATATGGAGAGTTGTGTATTTAGTATTTTCAAAATCCTTGGTTCTCTAGAAAATTACTTTTATTAGTTGTGTATTTTAGAGATGAAGATTAATCATGAGGTGAAATTCGATTATAAATTTTTCATATATGTCTTGCATTTTTGCTAATGGAAAATTTGCTTGGTTATCCAAATATTAGGGGTCTTCCATAGCATATTTTTGATTGTTATTTATGTGCTCTGTTTTTAAAGGATGTGGGTGTCTTCATTTTTAAGTCATAGTAATAGTAGTGAGATCCACTAAAAAGAATACGTGGACTTAGGTGCTTGCAAATTCTTTTATTGCAAGGTGAAAGTTTCTTTTTAGCTGTGTTTGTAGCTTAGCTGTTTATATGCTTTTCTTTTTGAGTTATAAGCTAACAAGCTAGGCTTGCTAGTTTGTTGTTTTGGTTTAAGTTGCATGCTCTAAGATAGTTAAGAAAACTAGTCTTAACACCTAGCAACACACCTCAAATTTTTTTTCCTAGGTCCTATAGGTTGTGGTGAGTCCTCCTTGTATTCTTGTACTTTGTATAGTTAGACCCTCCTTGCCAAGATATTTGCACATATTTTAGTTCTTTCACCTACATTTTGGCATGCATTCTTGTGACTATCAAGACAAAGGTTTACTTTCACATAGACACCAAAGGTTGGAGGTTGAGCTTAACGAGTCTCATTGACATCTTAAAAAAGGAAACCTCAGTCTCCTTTCCATCCTTCTAACATGAGCTTCTCCCTTCTATCATGACCTCACCTTGTAGTGAGTGGGTTGGGCTTCTTGATCTTGAACATGATACATTGTCTCCTCCCCCTCTATGAGAGCTACCACTTGAAGGCACAAACATCAAATCTACCACATGATTATTAAGATTGCAATAGATTTATGCATGATGACAATTGATGATCCCTTTCTAGTGATTGAGCTAGTTTCCATTCACATTCAAAAATGCCTTCACCTCCCATGGTCAACATAGGAGTCGAGCTCTCTCCCTTAGTATGGCAACCCTCCCTTTCCTTTCAGGAAAGCACCAAGATCCTCATTGGAAGTAGTTGCATAAGGGTAATGAGTATCATTGAAAGCACTTGAACCAATCTCCCACTTGGTCTATGATTATATCTACATGCAATGTTGAGGTGATGATCATTTGTGTCATATAGATCTTTTGGAGGCTTACCACTACATTGATCATCTTGAATAGAGTATTGGTCTCATCATGATGTATGAAATCCATCTCCTAGGAGGCTTTCCCTTGACGAGCATTCTTGAGGCAACCTTCACTTGGTGGCCCTCTCCTAAGGATAATTCTCTCCCTCACTAACGAGATCCTCCATTGTCTTTTGGGAGAGTATGGAGACTCTCTTCTCACATAGGCAACTTGAGAGATCATGTACACTCACATATAGGGGGCATGAGTCATTGAAATCACTTGCCCTGATCTCCTACCAAGTCCATGATTGTGTTTTCATGCAATGATGAAGATGATCATCATCAATATGTCATATGGATCTTTGGGAGGATTCTCACATAGACATATCATGAGCACTTGCATAGAAGTATCATGAGTCTCACTTAGAGCACCTAAATTGACCTCCTAACTAGTCTATGATTACATCTATGTGCAATGATGATGATGATTTATCATTCTCGTTGTGTATGAGATCCATATACTAGGAGGCTTTCTCCTTGATGACTATCATGAGTCTCATTTAGAGCACTTGAATTGGCCTCCTACTTGGTCTTTGATTGCATTTACATGCGATGATGAGGATGATTGCCATTCCCATTGTGTATGAGTTTCATCTCCTAGGAGGCCTTATCGATAATTATTGTCAAGGTAACCTTCACCTAGAAGGCCTCCTTGTTGCTATTAGGAATACAGTCACCATTCGAGAGCTTATGTAGGGGACCTATTCCCTATCTCAAGCCTCAAGATATCTATCTTGGAGGGTGTCCCCCAAGGAATCGACCATGTGGATATATCCACCATGCTCCTCAATAGTTATCCTGGAGGAAGCCTTCACCTAGAAGGATTTTTTCAATATCACAATTTGGAAGACTATCACCACCCTAGAACATGTAGGGTTCCTATTCTCTATCTAGAACTTGTGGGAAATATGATTATTCATTATATATAGGAGTAGTGACTAGACCACTCATGTGAGTGGTCAACACCAACCCACCATTAGCCAATTCCATGAATATTTTCATAAGAATTCCTTAGTTCCTAGGTTCCTACTTCATTGCTTGAACTCCCAAATTTTAATGTCACCTTTGCCTTCATGATGGATTTGGCACACAAGGAAGTCTTAGCTCCCAATTCCAAGTTGACTCCCCTTCTTACTGTACTTTAATGGGACATCAACCTTCATGATGCGTTCGACAAATTGGGATGCCTTAGCAACTCATGCTTAAGTGATTGCCCTTCCTACTATGTCATGTAAACTCTCAAAGTTCAATGGCAACTTGACATGGCTTAAACACACTCTTCATAGGCATGCCCCAAATTGAGGCCTTGGTTTGGTCTAAATAATTACCTTCAAATTCCATCGCTTTCTTTCAAGATTTAATTGATGATTTAATCATTTTCTTTAGTTCATCTAGATCATTTGTCCTAGACATTGATTCACTCACCTCCATGAGACAAGCTAAAGGTGAGTCAAATTGTCTACTTTTGTATGATGGGGCTTGATAGTACCCAATTTTTTGACATGCTCATGAAAGCTTTGAGGTAGGAGGTTCACAATGCCACCACTTGTGAAGGGGCCTTAAATAAGTATTTTGAGATTCTTGTTGGTGCTCAACCCTTTGTAATTTGCTTTCTATTGTTAGCCAACCCTACAAAGACTTTTATATAGGAAAAAATCCTTAACTCCCCATGTTCAAGTGATTTCCCTTCCTAATGTGTTGCTTGAATTTGTAAAGTTCATTGGCATTGTGGCCTTCATAATGGCATGCATGGATTTGGGATTCATGCTTAAACTCTTCACTTGAACACTCCAAACCAGGGCCCTGAAGGCCTTGATTTGGTGTTGTAATCTACCCTAAGGTTCTCCTTTTAGCTTGATTCTTTTGTCCTTTCCTTTGATGCGACCAAACCATTCAACTGGGGTACCCAAATCACTCATCTCCACGAAACAAGCTAAAGTTGAGTCAAACTTTGATTTTATGAGACAATAACGTATGAATGTCCACTCTTGCAAAATGAATTTTAATGTAACCCAACTATTTGAAATGTTCACATGAGCATTAAGGCAAGATGTTCATCATGATATTATCATTCATGGTGCCACCACTCATGAAGAGGCGTTGAATGAG
>VDFB02012260.1:0-101184 GCA_007258455.2 Sequoia sempervirens | reverse complement strand
TTGCGTTCGAACTCTTAAACAAATGCCATTTTGCAGATCCATTAATTGTTTCACAATCTTGTCAAGAAAAAAATATCATTTTCTTCAACTAACCAAAAGAAGCATCAAATTATTGAGCTCTCACTTGTTCTTGTAGATAATTTGGCATTGCACCAATCTACAATTGCACATGCAACTCTAAATTTTGCAACATCCTCAAATTTTAGTTGCTCTCTAGCAAGAGCTCTTTTCACACATGCACCTACTTGATCATGTTCTCCCTTACCATGACCAACTTCAAAAAAACTCCATATGTGTTGGATATTATTTTCTTTATGAAGTCTACGTAACCAATAAAACATTCTAGCATTTTTGAATTGACCTGTGCAATTATCCGACCATATGAGATGTTCTAGCATTTGAATTCCTCTCTCTTTTAAATTTTTATAAAATATATCAAAACAATATTGAACAAACTCATATGAATGTAATTGATTATCACGTACATAAAAATGGTACTCTCTCAAAAAAAGTATATTATCTTTTGTACTATCATCTGCATGTCTATAAACAATGTGAACAAATATAGCTACTTGCACTAAATTATAATACTATGATTGAATTTCTTCTTGTGGAGCAAGAGTATAATTTTCAACAAAATCAACAACTAACAATATAGTTCCAATTTGGAATGTGTTTTTACACAAACAGAATTGATTATCAAGCCAATGAGCATATTGAGAGTGTTGAGCATATTTAGGTACAATCTTATCTTTAAATTCATTAATAAATGCATGCACACTAAATTTTTCCACAATTAGCTCACAACGTTTTCCATTTTCTCCATCTTTTAAAGAATACTCAACATTTTTAATTTTTTTTACATCCACTAATTGTTGTCCAAATTCATCTAAACTACTTTCATGCATACACTTCTAATAATGAAAAGTTACCACATCTATCGCATTCTCCAGAAATACATGCTTTTAAATAAAATAAGTTTCCATTAGAGGGTTCACAAAACAAACCTGCAATAAAATATTTGATTCTTTCAAGTGGCATATGAATACCACAAATGTCCTGCATAATTTGGTTAGCTTGCAAATTGCATCGTATATATCGAACACTATCATAATAATAACAAAATTGTACATGGGTCTTACAACAACAAGAGGTTCGTTGCTTATTAATTCTAACATACCAAGGTTTACACTTTTCGAATGATCTTTGATTTATATTAATATTCAATGGTAAGATTGAAGCATCTAATTTTTTTTTATATAATTCAGTTTAAGTCATATCTAAGAGATGCTTTGGATGAGGTTCACGAATTTTGGAATCCACCCTTAATTTTAAGACATCTCTAATGTTAGGTGATACTCTTGTATTATCATGCCAAAAAAAATTGATTAAAGATTTAATTTCATTAGTTAATTTCATGTCTGATCTTTGGAGTCTACCACTAAAACTCCAACATTGATTAATTGGATCCTTTTCAATACTTTCTCTTTTTTTAGTATCTCTTATCAAATTTCTAGGATTTACTTTTATACATTTACTAATCTTACTTAACATTATTTTATTTGAAGTTGCTTTATCAACTAGAGCAATTGTTATTGCACGATGAGCCACATTCTTATCTTTTGATCGACTTTTCTTACCTATAAAATCAATAGCATTAGCAACACTAGATATGACTTGTTCTACTTAATCATCTTTCTTTTTTGGTTTTAAAAAAGCACCTAATTTTTTCATCACTATTCTCATTTTCAACATTATCATCAATTGCACCATGAGTTGACATTCAAATCCTAATTTCTTTCTATAAAAAAACATTTTATATATTCTATTTCCATAAGTTCTAATTTGTCTCCAAGAAACTTTACCACGAAGTTTATCTAGCACATCTCTTTCAATTGTTAAAAAAACATTTTCAGCTTCATCCATACAAGGGGTTTCGTTTTCATTCACACAAGGGGTTTCATTTTCATTTTCAAATGTAAAAGGGATTTCATTCACATTTTCATCAGCATGAGGGATTTCATTCTCATTTGCATTCTCATAAGATATAATTTCATCATTTTTTTGTTTTTGCATTGTTTCAACCCTAGAATTATTGATATCATTAATGGTGTATCCAACTTCATTTAAACAAACAATATCAATATTATCAAAACTTGGGTTTGAACACATACCTGGATGGATTGTATGAATAGGTACATTTTCCATATCATTGGGAGGTGGATTTGAAGACATACCCAAAGTTGTTTGCATAGGTACTATTTCCACATCATTCAAAGTTGAAGTTGAAGGCATAGTTGGGTTTGTTTCCATAATTGCATTTTCTTCCATATTCACCATCTCCACATGTGCATCATTTAATTTCATTTAATCATTCATGGATTACTCTTCAACATTCTTGGAACTAGATGCTCGCAAATTTTTCATTTGATTAATCCTTTCTCTTCTATCCCTTTGTCTTTTTGCCTCCATATCTCTATTTGCTTGAATTTCTTTGAGTGTCATTAACTTTCTACATCTTTTTCTTTGTCTTTGTTTATCACCCATGGTTACCAAACCCTCTTTGATGACAAAAAAAATGGTTCAAATACAACCTAATTTCAAATTCCTATCTCCTTCAAATATTGAAATAAAACTATGTAGTATGAAGATCATTTTTTCTTTAAAATTTGAAGTACAAAAACATCATATGAATGCATCCAAAAATTATATTTTCCAAATCCTCTTGTAAAAAGTTGTTGTAGTTGATTCCACTTCAGAAAATTCAATCTACACTTTGTCTCTTCCAACAATTTGAATAGAATATGCCCTACACAAGACATATTTGCAATAAAAAATGCAGAAAATGGTGCTTTCGGTCCATACTGTAGAAAAAGAATGTTGTAGAAAAAACGTGTTTTATCAGTATTTACTAAATTAGGAAAAACCGACTATATCAGAAACACATACGTGTTACATAACGCATACACATTACCTTTACCCAACAGGTAATTAGATAACACATATGCGTTATGAAACGTGTATGTGTTTCATTTAAATAATGTGTACGCGTTTTAGTAACGTGTACGCGTTATTTAAAAATTGACTTCCCAACCCACATGAAGCCTTGGTTTTAGGCTTGGGAAAGGCTTGTCAATCTGAGCCTTAGCCTTTGACCTACAACTAAAAAACTAAGGAAAATTAAAGAAGAATGTTCAACTTTGACAATATGGTTGATGGACTTTTATTTCTGAATCAATCTATAAAATTAAAACCCATTAGAGAACACGATGTTTACTTTCCAAATATATAATTTTTATTAATATTGGATTATGTTTCTTAATTTTTAATTAATTTTTAAGCAAACTAGTCCTTAAACTTGAAATATCAGGTTTTTTTTGTTTTTTAATAACTTTTTTTTGGTTAAGTTTCTTGTAAAAAAATTATATGGCATTAAACTTCAGACAATTCTCTACACAATGCAAAAAAAAAGATTCAAAAAATGTTTAGTTTAGGACCAATTATGCTGTCTGTACACGTTGATTTTTAAAAACAACAATTAAGGCCAATAAAAATTCAATAAAAAAAATATTCAACAAAAAATTACAAAAAAAATTCCAAATCAATCTTCATGTTGTTAGCTCTCTTTTCCCAAAAGGAATTATCAAAATACTTTATTTGGGTCAAAAAGTGGTGTTTGTACACGTGCTTGGTATGGTAAAAAAATAGGGACTTTTTAAAAGTGGTTTTTATAGATTACTATCAAAATTTAATTTCTATAATCTGGGTATTTGAATAATTTACATATTTGGAAACTAGATTCAAAATGATAAATTTCATATTACTGTTTTTTTAAAAATTCATTGTGTAAGCGCCTCAAATTTTCAATCCAAGTGTGACAAATTCTGAAAAACAACAAAAACTCTTCCACTTTTTGAGCTTGTGTACCCAACTTCTTGCATCAGCCCTGTAGCATGGACAAAAAAAGACCAAATTTGAGACCTATCAAAGCAATAGACCCATTCTCCAAATTTGAGACATGTCAAAGTAACAGGCTCCTTATCAAAATTTGAGACATGTTAAAGCAACAAGATCATTATCAAATATTGAGACCTATCAAAGCAACAAACTACTTATCAAAAGTTGAGACCTATCAAAGCAACAAGCTTAATATCAAAGTTTGAACCTTGTCAAGGTAAAATGCTTAGTTTAAAAAAATTTAAGACTTGACATAGTAACAGTCTTAGTTCAAACAAATTTAAGACCTGTCATATTAATAGGCTTTTTATTTATAGAAGCTTTGGATCAACTAACAAATGTTCTCACCAAAGTGTTTGGTTTAGAAAAGTTTGAGTAGTTCCAAATATTGCTCGGTTTCATGATAACCCCTTTAGATTAAGGAGGGGATGTTAATGTGTTTATCTGTTGGGTTAACACAATTGTTAATATATTTTTCTATTTAGATAGTATGGATAGTTATGGCAGATAAACTATTCTTCTGCTTGTAAAATAAAATGTAAACATTTCTTCATAATGTAATTTTGATATGCAATTAAATACATTTTTCTACTCTTCCTCTCTTGGGCCTAACAAATAAAATAAAATTATTAATAAATAATAATCAAAATTAATTAATCAATTAGTACATATAATCAAACTTTCAAATTGTAACATGCCAACCCTTCTGTGAAGTAAATTTTTCCTAAGTTTTCACTGTACGAGTAAATAAACTATGTAAAAAGCCATTGCAATAAAAAAAATTATTTTCTTTATTGAGAATATATGAACAAAGATGCCATAACAATATACAATAAGGATTCCACTTCAATATAATAATTTCACAAATTACCATATTCCAAGAATGTACACAATTACATACATAGCTCCACTGAGCTTCAGAGAAATAGATATAGATGGTCCAGGAATTTTCCATTCAATACCTTGGTCTTATGTCACCTATTGAGGAGGAGAAGCATCATTCAAGTGCTTTTCTACCAACCAAGGACTCATATGTGGTCCCCCACACACTATCAATGTGTAATGTCATAAAATTGCATCCCTTGCAATTTCACATACATTCTTGCAACTACTTTAGTGTCCACTCCCTTAGCACTTGTGTAGGCTCATTTTATCCCTTACATCAGCCTTTTTCCCTTCTCAGGATGCTCAAGAGCCCTTTTCAGTAGCTACCTTCATGCATCAGCTTTGCATCAAACCTTGGGATTTTCTCATTCGTGTCATTTTGAAGCGTGATGTGTCAGGACAACAACATGTCACACGGACGTCTGCATGCCGCGCTAGTGTCTTGCAATGTTTCAACGTTCAAATGACCATTTATGAGCATGTTTGCCACTTGTCAGCAAGTTTTGTCGGTGGTAACAACCCTAGATGCCTTGTAACCACCTGAGAAGCTTCTTTTACCTCTTTAAAAGTTGTATTTTCAACTCATCTGGCCTTCTTCTCCTTCTAGGCTTCTATCTTGGACATTCTCCCATCTTCCTCTTGCTATCTTGCTTGCACAACTTACTACAACAACACTCTCACATCTTTACAACACTCTTTGCAACCCTCTTGGCTCTTGTAGCTATTGCTCTCTCTTCTTGGATTCCTTAAGCCTTACAGCTGATATCTCTCTTACCTTGTGCTTGAGAGCATCTTGGGATTTCACACGTCCCCTATCTATTGCATCTATATTTTATGATACGGGTTCTCCTCCTCGAGCGGTGATTGCTTTTATCAGCCATATTTTGTGATATGGGTTCTCCTCCTTGAGCGAGGTTTTCTTTTATCACTCATCACATACTTTATTTCTCTCTATCTATCTGGCTGTTTGTGGAGGTGGGAACTCCAAAAGGACGGTTTAACTGAGGAAAACCCCTATACAACCCCAACACTTTCTCCAGATCTTACGCATGCAAGTATTGAATACATTCATGTGTTGGAGGCTTCATTACTTGGATTGTTGTGAGAAGTTTTCTTTCTCTATCCTCTTTAGTTCTATCATTTACTTTACTTTATTTTATTCTTATTACTTTCTGCTACTTTGTCACATTCTAGAATTTCTCAGTAATTAGATTGTCAGTAGTCGCCTTGTTATTTTTTGGGATATTCTCACTTTCTAGTTTGTATGAGATGCCAACACGCCTCTAGGACACCAACGCAACGCGCTATCATTAGTATTCCACACTACTGTCCTTTGGCCGAGAGTTCATCAATTTTTCCAAAAAAACTTTTGTGATTTTCTCTTTCCAATTCTAGAACTCTTGCGTTGTTGCTTGAGGTAGTTTAGGGCAGTTCACCGCTTGGGAATCTCTTGAGAATAAAGAGACTCATGACTAGTGAATCCCCTTCTTTAAATTTTGGTGCACTCAACGTGAACACCCCTTATATATATATAAGGAAAAATTTAAGATTTATCCTTCCCCCAAAAAAATTTTGGGGCACTACCCTGAATCCCATTCCCTGTCGTCAATAGTGATATACACCGACCTTTGGCTGACTTGTCTATATCTTTATTTTAAGATGCATTTTCTATCTTTCTTCCTTATATCCCTTTCCAAATTTGTTAAGAAGGTTCAAGAAATTTTCTTACAAGCATGTGAAAGTGAGTCCTTGTCTCCTTCCTTGTTGTTCTTTGTTGATCCCTCTCCTGAAATTCCTTGTAAGGATTTTTTGGCGCAAGAGGATGAAATTATTGATAATTTTCTCAATGTTACTCTACCTTCTCTTCATTCCAATGTACTCTTTTCTAGAGATGATGCATTAGTGAATGAACAATCTCTTCTCTATTCCAATGCACTCTCTTCTAGAGATGATGCATTAGTGAATGATGAATCTCTTCTAGAGATGATACATTAGTGAATGATGAATCTCTTCCTTATTCCAATGCACTCCCTTCTAAAGATGATGCATTAGTGAATGATGAATTTCCTTCCATATTTGATCCTCCCTGGATCGATGTTGAGAATATGTCTTCTAATAATTCCACTAGTTGTGATGATTCTATAAATGTAATCTATGTCTTTGCTACCCCTCAAAGGCCTAAGAGACCGGTCATTTATTTGACTCCAGATAGTCCTTGTTGACAATGATTTTACTTGTTGTAAACAGATCGAATAAAATCTCCAGAGACAAGACCGCGAAGAGCCTATCCTTCTTGAAATATATGAAAGAATGACAACCTTAGGGAGAATTCTGCATTTACAAAGCAAAGATTGACTTTTGTTTAATCCCAAGTCTTCGATAACCAAGTCATGGTTGTACTCGGGTCGCTCTTATGTAATGATGTGATAATTGTTGTTGTTTCCTTTAGGGGGAGAAATCCATATGAGCATGTACATATACATATACACATTTCTGCATTAGCTTTTTGAACATTTTCGATCACCTTTCCAATTTGAAAAGGTAAACTTGAAATTCATGAAAGCAATAAATTTGGCATTGGACTTCTAAGATCATCACCAATTTTCTTGCTATCACTTAAGTAAATTTAGCATTAAGCATTCAACAATTTGATGGAAAATAAAAGATTCTCAACAAAAAACTATTTCCATTCACTCATGTTTTTTTTTAATTTTGGAACATTTTCAAAATCTTAAACATCTAATCTAAAGTAAAACATAAAAATACTAAAAAATAAAAGTTTCTCCCGGTTATTCTCCATGGATGCCCCAAAGAATTAATTGAAACAAAGCAAACTGCTTTATATTTCACCAGATTGCTTCACATCTACGTATAAAATGGTGCAAGCTTTTAAAGAGAGGGTTTCATTTATGGACACTAAATAGGTTATGTATGCACCCTTAAATGGTGCAACATGCAGTCTTGTTCAGCCGAACTTACAAAACCAAATACAAAAGATGCTTAGATAGGTAACTATCCATAAAGCTCTGATATCAATTAATGTCTACATGCATACGAAGTTTTACGCCAAAATAGTTCAGAAAACAGGAAAAAAGAACAAAACTTAAAAGAAGCTTTTGCTCCTCCGACATCCACAAATTTTGAACTTACAAATAAAATTAAGCATCCTCTGGCCTTTTATAGAACACAAGGCTCAGATAGGATAAGACATCTACATGAGAGGGAATCTAAGGGACCAATCTAAGCAAGGCACGTGGAATATTGTGACCAATAGGAGAATTGAAATTGAAGTCAATGGAAGTCAACTCCAATTACTCGTTGAAGCTCCTCAGGTTCTACTTTTTCATCTGGAATCTTCACCAAGAAGATATCTTGAATCAAAATAATATGTATTGGCTTCCCATACATTCAAAATAATAAGGCATAATTATCGCCCCCTACACCTCATTTTATTTCGGTTCCATCACTCTCGAGAATGGGCTCTCCCGAAGATTAGCATTTGTTCCCACTGCATGGGAAATACTAGGATCTCTGGTACTCCAGTGGACTCAAATCTGTCTACATTATCACATCTCAGAGTGATAAAACCAGGCTGAATTTTATTCCAACCATGACTCAATTTTTCCTAACCATCCATACCCAAGCTTTGCATCACAATCGATATCTCCTTCAATCACAAAATTCAAAATATTAAATCCCTTTTTAAACAAATATGCTACCATATAAATAAAATCATTATTCAAATGTTAGTACAAAATCTATAAAACTTGCTTCTAAAAAAACATATCACAAATCCTTGCATGTATACCGGATCATTGGGATCAATGTATAATTTTTTTAAAAAGTTAACATTTCACTTCATGTTTCAACCCAGTACCTGGTACCCGATATTCAGCTTTACCCACTTAATTTCCCAAACCTCAGTTATAATGGAGCTCCAACTTATCGAACTGCAACTTACCAGACTCCAACTTACCGGACCAGAGTCATTCGTTTGAACTTTATAGTACCTTTTTCTATTTTTGTGTTTCTGGTAATGAGTGCCCGGTGTACGAAACACTTACCATACAAAGTACTTTCTTTTAAACCAAAGATTTCACTTTTCTTTTTTTCTGCTTCTAGTGATCTTCCAATTTGTTAGCTCCTTCCATACAAGTTATATTTCACTTAGTGCCCGGTGTATCAAGCAGGTTGGATAATGACGGAGATATATTCTTAGAAGCAATCAATTTACGCGTGTTTTGCATGGCTTTCACTTACGTCACTGCCAAACTTACTCTCTTCTCTATTCTCACAAGTGGGGAGTTGCCTTTTAAGAATGTCCGTTAAGAGAAAGTTTGATTTTATTTTTTATTTTTTATTTTTTATTTTTGGCTGTTTCTCTAATAACACGTCTGTAATCTCTGTTAATATTCCTCTTTCTAGAAGATATACGACATTGCTCACAGTTATATTTTTTCTGCTTCTAGTGATCTTCCAATTTGTTAGCTCCTTCCATACAAGTTATATTTCACTTGGGTCCCCAAGCCTTTTCAGTCTTGGGTGTGTTGTGAGACCACACAACTCTTAAAAGGATTTGTTCTATTGACAGTGTCCCATTTGGTAGCAATTCTCCTTATCTTTCTATGGCTCCCTCTTACAAAGCAGTAGCCCATACTTATAAGAATATAATGAATAAACAACCAAGCCTTCTTCAAGCTCCTAAACCTACAGCTAGAGCACATGGTGATTATAATCTTGTCAAGCAACTCCACGTTTCTCCGGCCAAGATCTCACTATGGGACTTGCTTCAGTCTGCTCCAGTTTATCAAGGTATACTCTAGGAAGCTTTGAAAAATATCCTCTTGCCTGCCTTTGCTAGGCCGACATATGTTAATGCATTAATAGCTCATATTCATGTAGATTCGCCGAATATTACATTCTATCCACAAGAACTCCTGCCTCCAGATGTGCAGAAGCAAGCGGACCCTCTAATGATCATAGTTAACATTAACAACATTGGTATTAGATGTACTCTTGTTGACATAGGTTTGGAACTCAATGTATGTAGCATTGATCTATTACCTAAGATTAATATTGATTCATCTTCTCTTAATGTCTCTTCTATTGTTATTCGTGGGTTCGATAATGTCAATTGATAAGCCCTAGGCACAACAATCTTGCCTTTGAGGTTGGGGCCTATTACTGTACCCACCCTTGTATATGTTATGTCAAAAAAATTACCATAAAACCTTCTTCTTGGTAGACTATGGATTCATGCTATGGGTGCAGTCTCGTCTACCTTGTATAAATCTATTAAGTTCATTTGCAATAGAGTAGTAACAGTTAAGGCTAACCCTGAGGCTATGCACTTATGTGAAATGGCAGTTGTTGGTCAAGTTTCAGTTCTTCCTACTCTTATTCCTTCAATTTTCTCCAATGTTTCGATGTTTACTCCAGTAGTACCTACTACAAAGGATACTCTTGAGATAGATGTCCCTAAAGAAGATCCTTCTAAAGCAAGAAATCCTAAGTCTACTCTATCCTCTTCTCAAGAAAATGCATGTCTTGGTGATGATTGGGGTTGTCTAGACTTTACAGAATCCTCCAATGGGGAACATAAAGCTATCCCAATTCACTTAATCCTTCTGATAACATCATCCAAACTTGCTATCGAAGATGGTTACTCTTTTGTATCATGAGGTAATGTGAGCAACAATTGTAATGTTCTTAGTATTGATCCTCCTTCTGAGGAAGACAAACACACTTCTATTAAAGAGGCTAATGTTGGCAGTTCTATCAAGAAGGTTGATGGTGATCCTATAGAGGATCATAATCCCCATTGCTGGAATTATGCTCTCTATGAAGATCCTCCTCCTCAATATTTGCAAACACGTTATAGCCTTGGCTTTAAGCTTGTATCTAAATATGGTTATGGGCGTGAAGGTTGTGGGTGTAATGAACAAAGAATCCAGGTCCCTATAGAATGTGTACCTCATAAACATAATTTGGGGCTTGGTTGCTCAAATAAACAATCTGAACGAAAACCACAGTTAAATGGCAACATGATTTCCACTCAACCTCGTTCTTGCAGATTGATTCATCTCCCCTTATCTGCTATCTTCAAATATTCTTCTTGTGAGTAGTCAAGCTTTTCTCCATATGAGAAATGGTTGCTTCCTGCTCCTCATTCTTTGTTTGAGCAAGGACATATTTTGTTGAGGCTTATTAAATCCCACTTGATTACTCTTCCTTCTCCTACACGTAAGAAATTTCATAAGCATGATAAAGGAAAACATTCTTTATGTGCATACCATTGAGTGCCTAGCCATTCCACTAGTGAATGTAGGGCCTTGAAAGACATAATACAACTTCTTGATTCAGGTGCCATCACACATTTATTTGATGATGCACCTACCTCCTCTTCAAATGACAAGTGATATCAAGGTCTACCTCTGTCCTGTATGTTTTAAGCATCTTGCATGGTTCTCCTCCCCTGTATGTTGGGGGCAATGATAACTTGTTCTAGAGATGTGCGTCCTTCTAAGGACCCCCTCTCTTCTCTCTATCTTTAAATTCGAGTGTCCCCTTGAGTGGGCCCCTTGCTATCTTAAAGGGTTCATGAGGGACCCCCTTTGAAAGCTTTTATCTCAAATGAATTCTATGGTATCTAGCTTGGGGGTAGCCTGACTAGACCTATTTCATATCTTTGCATCTAGCTTAGGGGCAGCCACTATAGACCTCAATTTTCATATAGTGTGTCCCTTGAGAGAACTCCTTGTCTTTTGAAGGTTTCCCGAAGGACCCCTTTGAAATCTCTTCTTTCAATTTCTTGATTGTCTGCTCATTTACCTGCATGGCTGCTTTTTGATTTCTAACATGTTCCATCTATGAATTAACATGTTGCTTTGCAGGTGCGCTTGTGAAGCCGCTTTTCAATCTAACTCTGTAGAGTCCCCTATACTGGGCTTCCTTCATGAGAAAGTACTTGGGGGAATTCCTTCTTTGCAGGTCTAAGGGCCTGTGAAGCACTTGCATCCTGCGGGATTTGTCTATTGTTGGTCTACAGGTCTTCAGGCCTTCAGTGCAGTTTGTTCAACTCTGTAGGAGAGAGTACCTATAGAGCCTTTTGTTCACCTTCCGTAGGTTTGTGAATCTGTGGTGCATTTTTTCAACTCTCCTTGGGTCAGAGGACCTGTAGAGCCATCTCTCTTGGAATTTTGATTCCTTCTCCCTCTTTCTATTAAATTCTCTTTTGTGTATACCAGATCAAAGATCTGCATCTTCGTCATCCTGAGTATATACTCTTTCTCTCTTTGATATTGGTTGCTTCCCTAACTTTTGGGTGCATTCTTCTCTTGAAGCAATCGATCCTTACATTCTTCTCTCTGTTTGATAATTCTTCTATATGTTATTGTTTTTGATTTAGGGATGATGCATAGTATTGAGACAACCTTTTACATCGAGGTCTCTTTCACTTTGCTAACTCAAATCTTGTTAGTTAGTTAGGTGCCTATGTGTATGTGTTTTTATGTTCTAACCCCGTGATGTGGTGGATTTTTATCTTCTAACATTGTTGTCTTGTGTAGGTCTTTTATGTCTAATGTGTTTGTTTTATAGTTCTTTAGCCTAGGGGCATGCTTCTTTGGTTTGAAAAGTTATCTGGTTCCTCTACAATATCCTTTTGGCATCATTATGTTATTTATGTTTAGTAGATTTCCTTTAGCATGCATATTAGTGTAGTCTCATATGCCAGCTAAAGTGGGGGAAAAATGTAATTTTGTAAAATTGCACCCCTTGCAATTTCACATACATTCTTGCATCTTCATTAGTGTCCACTCCCTTAGCACTTGTGTAGGCTCATTTTAGCCCTTGCATTAGCCTTTTTCCCTTCTCAGGATGCTCAGGACCCCTTTTCAGTAGCTATCTTCATGCGTCAACTTTGCATCAAACCTTGTGCTTTTCCCATTCATGTTGTTTTGTAGAATGATGTGTCTTGACACTAGCACGCCACACGGATGTCTACACATTGTGCTAGAATCCTACAATGTTTCAATGTTCAAATGACCGTTTTCGAGCATGTTTGCACTTGTTAGCAAGTTTTGTTGGTGTTAATGGCCCAAGATGTCTTGTAATTGCTCGAGAAGCTTCTTTTCCCTCTTTAAAAGTTTCAACTCATTTGGCCTTCTTCTCCTTCTAGGCTTCTATCTTGGACATTCTCCCATCTCCCTCTTACTATCTTGCTTGCACAACTTACTACAACAACACTCTCACGTCTTTATAACACTCTTTACAACCCTCTTGGCTCTTACAACTATTGCTATCTCTCTCTCCTTGGCTTCCTTAAGCCTTACAATTGATATCTCTCTTACCTTGTGCTTACAAGCATCTTGGGATTTCACACATCCTCTATCTATTGCATCTATATTTTGTGATATAGGTTCTCCTCCTCAAGCGGGGATTGCTTTTATCACCAATATTTTGCGATACGGATTCTCCTCCTTGAGTGGGGTTTGCTTTTGTCACTAATCACATACTTTATCTATCTATTTGGCTATCAGTGGAGGTGGGAACACCAAAATAGGGGTTTGACTAAGGCAAACCCTTATACAACCCCAACACTTTCTTCAAATCTTACGCATCCAGGTATTGAAGACATTCATGTGTTGGAGGCTTCATTACTTGGATTATTGTGAGAATTTTTCTTTCTCTATCCTCTTTATTTCTATCATTTACTTTACCTCATTTCAATCTTATTACTTTCTACTACTTTCTCACATTCTAGAAGTTCTCAATAATTAGATTGTCAGTAGTTGCCTTGTTGTTTTCCGGGATATTCTCACTTTCTGGTCCGTACGAGACGCTAGCATGCCTCTGGATGCCAACACGACGTATTGTCATCAGTATTCCACACTACCATCCTTTGGCCAAGAGCTTGTTAGTTTTTTCAAAAAACCTTTATGATTTGCTCTTTCTGATTCTAGAACTCTTGAGTTGTTGATTGAGGTAATTTAGGCTAGTTCGCCCCTTGGGAATAACTTGAGAATAAAGAGACTCATGAGTAGTGAATCTCCCTTCTCTACACAATGATAGATGGCCCTACCCTTCGACGAAGAGCTTGGTTGGGTAACCCCATACAACAAACCACATTGAGCTTAGTGTTGTGCCCTACATGACTAGGATTTATAACCCTACACTCAGTAACTAGCATGCACTACATGGACATGGTGAACTGATAGTGGAGCCAAAGGAAATCACACTACTTTGGCCAAAGTATTCTCACTCAGTACTTTGAGTGAAGGTCAACCATTCACTTACACTTATTAAGCTCATTTTTACTTAAGGCTACTATAATCTATGTATAGGCAATCCCTCCCATGGGTAAGTTTAAACCCCAGGATTAACCTATCACCTTTTACACAAAATATAGGGATCTCTACTCATTAAGCAAAAGTACAAGTTCCCTCCCCCCAATGAACAACCATCCCAGGAGTAACCTACTAGCTGTCTAGCATAATCAAATAACTAGCTATGAGTAACCCTTAAGCTACCCTTGTTTAATCATATATAGTATATTAATACCTATGAAAATCAGTCCCTCTTATTATAGAGTAAATACAAGCACTTCACAAATAGTATAAACAACTTCTACTTTCTTTTAAAGCAAATACTACTTTTCCCTAAATACAAGTATTCACAATAGACTAGTTAAAGCAAACATGGAACAATATTTCAAAAGCTAAGACAAATAAAGGAAAATTATCCTCATTCCTATAATAAACTGTCCAATTGACTGGCTGCAACACAACTTTCCCAAAACAATAGGTAGCTTAGTTTTGATCTCTCAAACAAAGTCACAATAACCTCTATCTCACAAGTTGACAAAATACTTCTTTCAATATGATAACATATTCTTACCAATGTTCAAATCTCTCTCTCAATATATAGTAGAATAATGCAGAAGGGAATGTAGATAGAATGTAGAAACTTGCTTAAGGAATGTGTCCCAAATGAGAGCTCAATCTTACTATTTATATAGCAGCAAAGAGACTTCTCATCCTACAGAATAGGCATGAGTATTGACAACAATCTCCATGCATAACTCACTCAACTTAGCTAAAAGGTGGCTCAAAAATAAGAATATACTCATCTAAACAAAGCTATAGGTCAACCTCACTAGTTGATAGCAGTATGAGACCATTTCAAATCAGCACATGATGAAAAAGGTGTAATTCAAATTGCCTTCACAATGAACATCTACAACAAATAGGATTCATAAGGTGGCACCAAAGCAATCTTAAACCTCCTACAAAGTTGGCACGATCTTACACATATTGAATCGGTCAATATCAAATGTGCAACACTTAGCTCATGTCAACTTAGTCTAACATGAGTCATTACATCTAATTAATCAGTTTGACCAATTCATCGACCTATTGTCCATAACCTTGCATGCCTTTACTTCTTGTTGATATTTACTCAATGAAAAGGTGGTTTAAAAGTTTACTAAGTCAAAGACATCTCCACATAAGGTATCGACCACGTCTCATTCCTCTTATCGACTTAATAGTTGTGAGTTGCTTTGCAGATTTCTTGTTCATTATACATGGACAGTATGAGTAACATTCAACCTCTAAAATACAATCACAAGTATTATATAATCAGCCTTTGTTTAAGTTAACAAATCGGCCTATGATTAATAAGTAAATCAACCACCAAGCATTGTAAATAATAATCGACTTCATAGCATAAGTCTTATTCAAATATATAGCATATATTTACATATATATATATATATATATATATATATATACCATATGCCAATAAGTATGTATACATTCAATATACAAATGAATACAAGCAAGATAGCAATCACATAGTAATAACAATATATCGATTGTGTGTGTGTATATATATATATACATGTATATGTATGTATACATATATCGATACATTTGTATGGGCATGTTTGTTTGCTAGCATATGTGTATATCGATATATATATATATATATAACATTCGATTCACACAAAATCCATACACATTTATTATTGCATTGATAGGCACCTACGTGTGATATATCTATATATATACATATGCATGTCATTAGGTCCATTTGATAGTTCCATGTGCGTATAAGCAACTCATGCATAAGTGTGCATAGGTACATCTACCTATGTACCCTTATGTATGTGTTCCTTCTTGCGTATGGTCTATCATTGTCATGCATATGTATATATATATATATATATATATATATATATATATATATATATATATTCCATGTATGGTCAACTCATCAATACGAGCATAGTAATATAGGGAAGAACTCATAAACACCAAACATATAACATCACCCAATAATGCACTCAAAAGTAACAAGACCAATGCAGACATATCAACTAAGGATGGCTTACCAACTTCCCACATAAATAACTTGACTCAACCATACTACTGTGAATGTGTGAAAGCTCAAATAGGTTATGTTACTAGTTACCCGACCAAGACCTTCTCCTGAGTGATACTTCCCTTCCGCCTGGAGGAATGAACATATACCTGCATCCATTAACGCATGCCCACGACAGTTAGTTGTTCACAAAACATGCATTACACATAATAAATCTCCATAATTAGAATATTAATTCAACATCCACCAATTTCACATTTTTGCATTTCTTCATATAGCATTAAATGAAACAACATTCATTCATAATGTATTAATAACAAAGTGCAAGCACAATTTATTCAACATCAGAATACAAATTACATTCACATTTACCCTACATAGTAATGGTAAATAGTAATTACACATTTGGGGTGTAACACAAATAACATATGAAGAAATATAAATAAAATAACAATAACACATAATAATAGATTTACGTGGAGAGATTCTTTGAGAACCTAAAAAAACATCATTGAATAGACTCTAAACTTATATTAATTGTAAGAACAAAATCACACCAATACAATCCACTCATCTTTTACAATATAACAATCATTTTTTCATAATACCAATGAATCTTAATGTCCTACACTAAATATTATAGTGGGTATTCATTATTACTTTCATTAGACATACTTACTAGTAATACAAGGAATGCAAAAGCTATGAGTGTTGGAGACTAGAGTAAAATAAAATAGAATAGAAGAGTTTTAATGTCCACGAGATCAAAGATAATTATAGGATTGGCCAGTCACTTACTATAATACAATGAATGCAAAAATTGAAGTCTTGAAGGCTAGACTAAAATATAATAGAATAGAAGAATTTTAACGTCCAAGATATCAAAGATAATGATAGAATTGACCACTCACTTACTAGTAATACAAGGAATGCAAAAACTGAAGTTTTGAAGACTAGGCTAAAATATAATAGAATAGAAGAATTTTAATGCCCACAAGATCAAAGATAATGATAGAATTGACCAGTTTTTTTTTTAGCTGACTGGAATTTGAGTAGGAGCTTATGCTTGCTAATCTGGGCAAATGTCATTGCTCTGAGATTTGTTTTTTAAAATTATATAATTAATTAATTGTATATATTAAATAGATGTTAGTGCAGGTGGGAATGGCGAACGGAGGCAGATACAATTATGGGAAGTGGGTGAAATGATTGTCCTTGGAGTTGTTTAAGGCCCCAATTCTACCCGTGGAAGTTGGGAGCATGCCAAGATTTCTAATATTGGTTGGTCTTGTCAGCGTTGCCACATCATATGAGTTTTTTCCTTTGTCTGTTCAGGTCGTTTAAGAGGAAGATGGCCATGGCTAATTTCCAAAAGGGTTTGTGAGCTGCAGGACTTGCCTTGAGGTCCAGTCTGGTATCTGAGGGTTTGGAATGTCTTCAAGTGGATTCAGATGCAACCCTGAGAATGATTTAGGCGGTGCTTGAACCGAATGGAGTGGGAAATGCTGGAATGAGAAGGATCTGCGCTTCTATTTCGTAGGATTTTCATGTTTGATTGGGTAAACCCGAATGAGGGTTTATTTAAGTGGATTCTAAGGATGTGGATTTCTCAAAAGGAAATGCAGAGGACTCAATGGAAGAAATTGTAGTGGCAGAGTGGTTAGGGCAGAACTGGGAGAAAGAAATTGAAAGAACTAATTTCAATTTTCTATTTTTTTTATTAGTGAAGCCTCCAGTAAAACATTTTATTTCTACACAATAGGGCAGTTGGCCATGGTTTTCTTTGGACATGTAATACTGTTGACCTATATGGTCTAAGACTAAAACAATGGGGTTTTGGAATCTTATTAAGAGTCTCAGATGCCTTATCATAAAACTCAAGTCTGTCCACATTTAGTTTTTTCCCAACATGGCTTTTCCTAACACTGGTAACTTATAGAGTTGGTTTTATCTGGTAAAGGAATTATTGAGTTCTTAGATAGGATTGTTTTTGGATTTAATTGTATTAGTTTTTTCATCAACATTTGGGCAATGATCTATTATCAGAAAGGGGAGAGTGATTCTAAACATGGATTGAAAAACTAATGCTATTGAAAGGGGAGAGTGATTCTAAACATGGATTGAAAAACTAATGCAGTTAAAAGGGGAGATTGATTCTGACCATGGATTGAAAACTTAATGCAAATAGAGCAAGCTTTTGGTTTCAATTGTGTATATTTTTAGATCAAAGTTTCGGATCACACTTAGTGATCCATCATCAGAAAGAGGAAAGTGAAGAAATTGGAGTACAAATATGGCCTTAAAAGGGGAAAAGAGGTGAGGGAGAGGAATGGTAAAACAATTTAAAATTCAAAAAAAATAGGTGTGGTGGACTAAGAGTGATCAAGGGTGCCCCAAATTGGAATTAAATAGAGAAAATAATAAAAAGAAATTATAAAAGAGAGAGGCAACCAACTTAAAAAGAGAAGAAAAAATATAAATAAAAGTGAGAGAAAAAGAAAAAGGGTACACAAATGAAAATTAAAGAAAAAATAAAGCACATATGAAAAACATATAAGATACGCCTATGTAAACCAAATAAAATCTGTAACAAAATACTTGATAACAAAGGAAATTATGAATTAAACAAGCAAACTATATCAAGCATGCATAAAATATTACTAACACACCAAACTAACAAAATATATTGAAAAAAATAATGCAAAGAAATCGAACTAAAAAAATAAAAATAAAAGGAAAGATATGTATATACATAAACATATATGTATGTATGTATATGTACACACACACACACACACACACAAATACAACAAAAAACAAGCTCAAGCAATAAACAAATGAGTAAGAAGGAGCAAAAGAGTAAATATAAGCAAACAATAATTTAAAAAGAAAGAAGAGGAAACAATGAAAACACAAGAATATAACAAACACACAAAAAGGTTAAAAACTAAAAACAAACACAAGAATACACAGAAAGAGAGAAAAGCACAAAACTTAAAAGTGAAGATTGGGAGGGCACTCGAGGAAAGGAGAATGGAAAGGAGGAGAAGGAAGGGGGAGGTGTGGGAGAGGTGGAAGGGAAAGAGGGGGGAAAAGAGTTCTAGGGTGGGGGGTTTGAATGAAGGGAGTTAAGAAGGGGTTGCCAAGCTAGGCTTATATGCCATCCTTTGCCACGATTGAGGTTGTTGGTATGGTTTCTAATGGTGATGGCTTCTTGGAGTTTATGCAGTTGAATCCAGAAGCAATCTTATCTTAATCTAGTGAAAAACTTATACCAACTAATCAACTCTTGCTAGATAACTAGATTGATCTAAAATTGATTAAGTGCTTGACAAGCAATTGATTGTAAATGGTTTCCTCAATTAAGACTTAATTCATTATTCCCCTACTTCTATTTGTAATTAATGACCATAAGCTTTATAATTCCCTTAATAGAGAGATGCATTTTTTCTTGACATGCACGTATAAAATACCCTTTTATGTACACATCAATTTTATAAGATTTAAGAGTAACTTAAAAGATCTTTTATCATACTAAGAAATTACTATAGATGTTGTCAGTGACATTTTAAAATTTCTAAGTAACATCTTTAATGATTTTGTACATCAACAAACACTTATATTGTGCAAACTAAGCTTCAATATTTTCCAAAAAGAAATACACCTCAATTGTGTCCTAACCATTTAACTTATAAAACCTGAGATTAATCCTACTGAAGTGCTACTTGTGTTATAATCTACATTCCAAACAAAGCAATGGATATCAATGATGATTTATCAATTTTTTATTAAAACTAATCAAATGCTTTCTATGATCCAGACTGTTTGGGGATGAGGACAATTTAGGGGAGCATTATTTGGAACTACCAGTGTATATATAGATAATTGTGAGTATGATTACAAGAGGGTAGGGTACAATTTTGAAATCCCACTAGCAACACTTACTGAATTTGCTACAGTTGGAGTCGTATATAGAGTCATTTTTTACAAATTCACCTGGAGTCGTATATAGAGAGTCAATTTTTTATAGATTTAACTATACATGATATCATAATTTAAATTTAGACATTCATATTATTTATCATTCGAAATGAAAATAAACATTAGTATAACATCAATAAAATATTAAAATTATTATTTTTTATTTCATTGTTTTTGATAGATATAGTATTATAAAAATATAGTATTAAATATAATCATGTTTCATCTTAGATTATAAATACTAAAAATGTTATGTAAATCTCAATCATTTTATATACTAGTTTCTCGCTTGTTTAGATGTAAGCATATTTCTCTTGATCAAATGGATGAAGTTCTATAGGTGGGCTAGAATGTCTTTCATTAGCAAAGAAATTACTAACTTTTGAGTGCAAACAAATTGCAAATTGCCTCAACTCTTAAGTATCTCTCAAATGTCATGTCCACCATTCAATAGGGTTGTCTTAAGTGCAAATGTGACTCTATCCACCTTAGCCTTTGGTTTGTTAAATATAAGACTCTAAAGATTAACAAATTGAATCCACTACTTTTGAAGTCTAGTTCCATTCTCAACACTATTTATCTTTCCAAGGGCCAAGTCACAAACCCCTCATTTACCTCATCATCGTCAAAAGGATAAACTCTACCGAGGTTAAATGCATACCATTTGGGATTAAGAATATATGCAATCATATAAAGAGGGGTGTTCATTGTATTCCACCTTTTCATCACAATACACTTGATATACTCATCATAGAATTGTAATTTAGGATCCTTGCTACAAATTGTTTGATTTAGTTGATCCTATATATTGTCAAGAGTCTCATAAATATCTCAAAGTGTAAGAGAATGTATTGATACTTGATTACCCCCATAACAAGTGATATGATAGAGCAAATATATTTGCAAACAACATTTAAAAATTTAAAAATTAAAATTTAAAAAATAAAATAGTTATTTCTTTCAAAAATAAAAAATAACGTAAAATGCTAAAATTAAAAACAAACATATTAATAAAAAAAATTCTTACTTAATAGTGGAGCATAAAGCATCATCACACATCCTTTGTCTCACCTTCCCTTCTTCCAATTTGATTTAGATCAATTCTTCCACTCTCCACAAACCACCATGAGTTGTAAAGCTTCCTACACCAACATTCTCTCAAACAAAATAAAATAGCTAGTATATATAATTTCAACTTGCTTGAAGTATTCTTTCTTTTAAAAAGATGAAAATAATTTAAGTGGTGTATGGTGATTACATACAAACACTTATATGTCTCAAAATTTGGTCACCATTATCTTTACCTTATCTATTTTTTCCAATGTCTTACAAAGCATGTACACATGGAGTCCAAAAAATAGTAAACCAACTAACTTGCAAACATGAGTTGAAACTATTACAACTTGCACAACACTAGAAAACCCAACCTCCTTCATGACCTCTTTCAAAAGGACAAATGTTTAATCAACACATGTTTCTCATAACAATAAAAAACTCTAAAAAGGTATAAACCAATAGGACCTATAACAACAATATTAATTAGTGGTCAATGTCAAATTTCAATCCAACCATCCATGATAATGGAACAATCTATTTGAATCCATGTTAGTCACATACCATCTTTATGTTTGTTGATAAACATATTTGTTGCTCCAGTTTTCTCTTGAAAATGACCTTAAATTTCCTAGAAGGCAACGAAAAATGCTCCAACAGTTGGAGAGATCACTATTGGAATAGTGATTTTCATCTACGTTTTGGAGGGGCACCTCCCTCATATGATAAGATTTGGGATTTTAATGGTATGCTTCTAGCCAAAAAGTAGGAAAGACGTTTAAACTAAAGGAAACAAAAAAAATAACTACAAAGAAAAAAGAATGAACACAAAGATTCATTCCACAGGAAAATATTATTAAGTAGAAAAGCATGCAACTAGAGTTTAAGAATTGGAATGCAATCTAATAGTAGGAAGATACATTCACAAAGGATTTCACGATTCACAAAACAGGAAATGACCTACCATTTCATCCCAAATGCATAAAGATAACATATGTATGAAAGAGGAAACAACTGTAGTTCATCACATGACAAAATATTCAGAGAAATGGTTACAAAATGAACATCCAAGCAATTAGCAACATAAAGAAAGTATAGTCTATCTCATAGGCCAACCATATCATTCTTTTTTTATTTCTCCTAACTAAGGAGTTCACAAACAAGGTGAAAACCCCAATCTCTTTTCCCCATAACTATCAAGAACTAAGCCAAAAACTCCTCCATTACGTTGTCTTTCCTATTGAAAATTGAGGTGTTTATGTAGCTTAATACTTTGTAAAACTTTAAGATTGATGATCTAAATATGCTTTTCCTTTGTTAAAAATTCTTTGTGGGTGATTTTTTGATGAATTCATTTTATCATTTGTAGAATGAAGATGGAAGTTGTAGAAGAATTAGACAAGATATTAGAAAGATTACACAAGCATATACCATGGAGAAACCCTTTCGGGAAAAAACTCCACCAAGAATCAATGTATTATTTAATCTCTGAAGTATATTACAATAACTCCAATTCCTAATTGAGAATGCTTCTTTTGCCTTCACCAAATCTTCTTCACAACCTGCAATATTACTGATAATAACTCTCTTCAACTTTCCTAAGATAAATAGGCTTTGATCAAATTTGTAAACTCCAATTGAGTTACAATTACAATGCTCAAGCCATATCCCTAAAAGGTATGCCTATCTCTTCCAAGTAGAGTTTAACCGTGAAGAACAATGCCAAATCCTCATCTTCATGCATTTGGGTGTCCCAAACTAAAGTGCCAACTCAACCTTTATCCTGTAAATATCTTCAAGGCTTCATCCTCAAAGTAGGCGCCCAAGAGTGGTCCCACTTAACTTAGCCTTCTGAAATATCTTACCATGCAAAGGAGTTAATTCCAAGAAGCCAACTTGGGTGCCCAAGTTGGGTTCAAGTCATTTCTTGTTAACTGAAACATTTCTCAACACCATTCATGTAAGAATGGTCATCCCATATTAACTGAAGTCAGTCCCTATTATCTGTCATGCAACTCAAGTCATTAGTCATGCATTCCAAGTTAACTGAAGTCAACTAGCATTCAACTAAAACTAACTGAAGATAACTAAACTAAACAAATTCTAAACTGAACTGAACTGATCTAAACTGAACTGAACTAAACTTCATGCATGCAAACATCAAACCCTAACTCCTAGGATCTCTACATGCATTCGGAATTGTTATCTCTTACTTTGAATAGTTAACTAAACTCAAGGTGAGTGTCACCTACCATGTGGGTACCCCATGTGCCCCTATTATTTAGGAACTCATATTGGACACCCTCACATGCTCCTAACATTTAGAATTAATTACAAATGTCAATTAACATGATTATTTCACCAAATATTAATCTCTTTCCAATCCTTGTGTTGAGTAACACTTTCCAAGGACTTGGGAGATACATGAAATAAATAATGTTTAGGATTGCAATTAAATGTCATCCTATTTCCAACATTTCCTAATATTTATAACTTTCCAATTTTCATCTCATTCTTTTATATCTAGGGAGTTTATAAAGATTTGTAAAATAGAAAATCAAATAACTCTCAAGTGTACACCTTCAAATAACTTCAGTTACAAATATTTAAGATAAAAAAAAAGTATAATAAAATACTAGGTCTTTAGTAAATTTTTAGCCGATAGGCTATATATTGAATGAGGTTTCAGCCGAAACCTGTCTCACGCTCGGTAACCCACTCCCATGAAACAATTTCAGCTTGCCATCATACAATCTACTCGTCGGTTCCTCGCTATCTTACATTTAATTTACAGATCTTCTAAATCAGATTTTTGACTCGCATTTAATATGCAGATCCAAATGGAATGGGATTTTCATCTTACGTGAGCCCTAAAACCCTGTTATTTTCATCCTCTTCATTTATTGATTGAATCGGTGACTGTAGGGGAGATTGTTTGGTGGGGTGCTGCAACGGTGGATGGCTATGCACGCTCCAAAGGAGTGGGAGCCTGCGTTGTCACCTTCACTTTTGGTTGTCTCTCTGTGATCAACACCATTGCAGGGGCTTACAGCGAGAATCTTCCGGTCATATGCATCGTCGGGGGCCCTAACCCCAACGACTATGGCACCAACCGTATTCTACATCATACCATTGGCCTTCCGGACTTTACGCAACAGTATCACTGCTTTCAGACTGTAACATGCGCTCAGGTACCCTTCTGCTCTTGCAATCATTTTCCTCTGCTTTTTCCTGTTTCGGATTTCTCTTTCCCAAAACTGAACCCTGTTCTTTTTTGTGTGTTTTTAGGTGATTGTGAACAATTTGGATGATGACAACGAGCTTATTGACCACATGATATCTACAGTGCTTATAGAAAGCAAGCCTGTGTATATCAGCATCAGCTGTAATCTCCCTGCTCATACAAAAAAGATACAGGCCTCAATTCGTCAAGCTTCAACAGGCTTTAATGAAGACCTGTGCGTGGGGTTGAAACCCCACCACTCTCCCCCCCACACCCCACCTCTGCTTCCCCTAGCTTCTCTTATATTTATGGCCAGATCAAAAAAATTCCTTCCAAAAGTTCTTATTCCAAGCATTCCTTCGGAAGCTACGCCCTTGTTTCCAAAGCTCAAATTATGTCTCGAGATAAACCGATACGACAGTATGTCTCGAGATAGAGGCAACTCGGAGAATTTGAGCCCGTATAGAGTAATTGCTCTCTGAGATTGTTTGTCCTCTTGTTTTGGGATGAATTAACAAACATTTAATGCGTCCAGGTTTTCCTTCAGCATTTTCGCCCTCAACCGATGAAAGGCAAGTCCGTTTCTCAACCTCTTTTCCCATGTGTTATGTTTCGTTCAGCATTATTCTATCATTATCCCTATAATTGGAGTATATTAACAAATATGCTCTGTTTGTCCATTGGCTGGGGCAAATTGACATTAAAAATATTTTAGTACACCTTTTCCCGCAATGGAGGCTGTCGTAATAGCATTGGAGGTCTACAAAACAACAAAGATCGAAATTCTATGTCAGAGGCCTTCAATTCCTTGAGAACAATTATCTTGGGGTGTACAGTCGCGTGATGAATAAGCTCTCACTTGTTTAAGATTGGCACTTATTTGAGAATCAATGTGGGGTATTGTTACCAACTTTCTGACTTTTGCAGATTTGAATAGACTTTATACCTTTTAGGATGCAAGCATTTGTTTTTGGGCATGGATTTAGGTTTAGATTTAAAAAGTAGATTTTAAATGGATTGCTTTGAATATCATTTGCATTTGGCACAGGTTTTTGTACGGTTTCAGAGGATGCGTAGCTAATTGCCACTGGCCATTCAGCATTAGGGATTCATTTAAAAAAACAAAAAAACCTGTTAATTAAAATTTAGCCATACACAATACTGTTGAATTTTAATTAATTTAGTGTGATAATTTTCCATTCCGGGTTCTCACAGATTTCAGTAGTTCAAGGGTTATGTGTCATTGTTCGATGGGGATGCATCTTCCCACCCACCACCCAAAATCCATATGTTTATGTGACGTGGACGTGGAGTGGACGTCGCCACCCCTCCTGCAACTGCTGCTCAAGACTTGGGGACATTTCTGGGACATCCCCCTCAAGGAGGGGATGTTTTTGGGATGCCCCTTGGTTTGGGGACAGTGTGGGGACCTCGGGACATCATCGAAATGTTCAGGGGAACTCCAAGAAGTCTCCCATCCATTTCATGGACTTCCAGGTGTCCCCCATGACTGTAAAAAAAAATGATATTTTAAATCAAAAAGTGTTTTCAATTTGCATGCCACAAACCCTAACCGTAAGCACTTAAAAAACTTATAAATAGACATCTAACTTGGAAGCCTAATTTCAAATCACTCATAAGTTTCATAATAGTAAGATATCACTAGCCGATGGGGAACGATAAGAGAAAATTTGCGTCAATTCATAGCTCGTGTTCCTCCTTTGCTGAGGAACATAGTTGGTACATAATTTATAAGCAAGAAATTTTAGTTATGGATTATTCTTGCAAGTACTGATTTATCTTTTGTCCACTTGTTTATCTTGATTTAATGTTTATTACAAATATGTTTATTACATTTCTTTGTGTAGAATTTTGGCTATCTAATTGGCTCAAGTCCATGTTCTCATCTCTATGTGACTAAGAGAAATTCCTTTCTTAATCGTTCAGTATTTTGAAAATTTCCGAGTAGGTTGTGCGTGTTGTATCTCATTTGGGTAGACTCTAGTTTTCTTTGCATCAGGGTACATAATTTGTAATTTTTTATTTGATAACTCAAAATCATGACTTCAGTGAACATGCACAAACCTATTTTGTAAACATATTAGATCATTTTGTGCATGGTTAACTGCCTATTGCTCTGAGTGATACCAAAGTTGTGATTTATTTTCTAATTTGATTTCTTTTCTAATTTGGCTGGAAATTATTTGTACAGTTTTTGATTTTTCCAATCTTATTTGCTTAAGATATTCTCTTGGTTTGACTCACACCTACTTTGTAAACATATTACTTTATTTTGTGCATGAATTACAATTTTGTGCTTCTAACGATGCCAAACTCATTGGATTTTTTCTAAATTGTCTTAAAAACGTTTGTGCTAGGCTATTTTTGGATTTTCTGATCTGATTTGTTTTTAGTTGCAGATATGCCTATTTTGTAAATATATACTTTGTTTTGAGCACATTCTACTGCTTTTTGCTTCGAGTGATGTCAAAATAACAAGATTTGTTTTTCTAGTCTGAATTAAAATTGCTTATGCAGTTTTTGGATTTTCTGGTAATTTCCTTTTGGCATTCTATTTATTTGTCATTTTTCCATGAACATTACAAGTTGTAGATGAAATTACCTTATTTTAGTCATTTTTAAGGGCTATAATAGAACTGATTTGCATTTCCTGTCTACACGTCCACAGTGCAGTTTGCAGAATGCCTTAAAACTATTATAATGTAGATTGTCCAGAGCAATGGCTAGCCTTCTTCCTTGGCTGATGGAAATGTTGTCTACGATAGATGTGGCTTAAGGTAAGAAGTTTCTTAACAGTTAGTTCAGAAAATGCTTTGTAGTTTATAATAGTGTAATTTATTTCTTATATAGTGCCAAGGGAAATTTTGTCTGTAATAGCTTCACCTTAAGTGATTTAAGTTTCTATTGCTTTTGGTTATGCCTAAGGGTTTTATTTTATGCTTTCGATTTCTATGGCCCTTGCTGGTTCTTAATATGTATATTGGTGTTTCAAATATGGTGTGAGGCAAGATTTTGTGTTACTAATACTGCAGAGCTTCTACGAGTTGTAGAGGATTTGAAAGATAATTCACATAAAGTATTGACAGTTGAAGATGCAAGCACAGTGTTTCCCTCTTGACACTATCAAGTGATGGCTTAACACTTGCTACTTGTGTTGGGGGAATAGTTCATTTTTTTAGTGTTCTTTATTTACTTCATAAGTTTTATGGCCTTCTCTCAATCATTCTTTTGTTACTCGTTTGCATCTCTTATTATAAACTAAATTGATGACACCAAATTTAAAAAATTTAAAAAATGCCATTCAGAAAATTTACATTTTAAGCATTATATGTGTAACAGACATAAGTTTGATTAAGCTTGATTGATATATACTTCTCATCATTGCCCAGGGATCCCTTTAACCATAACCAACTTATATATGTTACAAACAAAAGTTTGATTAAACTTGATTGATATGTACTTCCCATCATTGCCTGGGGATCGCATTTAGCTTATACTATGTGTTATATTTGTTTACATTTAGCACATCATATTTCTTTCTGAGGCAAAGGGTAGAGGGAACTTTCATTAAAAAAAATAACAAAATCAGCAAGATTAAATTTAATTGTGCACCCTGTAGAAATATTGTAATGGAATTTTGTCATTTGCTATAACACAACAATTTATTTAAGGAAATAATTCATACGATCTTATTGTAGTTTCATTTAAAATTTCCTTAATGTCACACTGGTACATTATAAGAATATTTTCCAACCCACTTTTCATTTACTGTCAATAGATTGATTTTTGGGCCTGTGAAAATGTGGTTTTTGAATAATCTTAAGTTTATAAGAACAATGTGTTTATGTCCTTAGTTTGGTTTCAAAATTGGTATTACATCTTCTTGTTACTATAAGCAAATTGTAGTACCCCTCCTTTTACTAGTTGGATTTATTATTTTTCTATGCGTTCGTTTGTTACTTGTGACTATGATGGTACTGTTATTGTGTGAGTTGGATAGTTAGACATTTGATGATGTTGTTATTCCATTAGTAGACTGTTGGTGATTATGTTTATACACTTGAGGATTTGATTATTTCATATGACATTGTGGTTGGGTAGATGTTAGTTCATTTTCATAATTATGATATGATGCAGTGATTTAATTAGATATGTTATGAGATGATTGTTAGTTTAGAAATGTTAGTTTATCAGTTAGATTATAATTGTTAGGATAGGTGTGATGAAGGACAATATGGCATCACTCATTCACGAGTGCCCTGTTATGTTGCGATTCCTTCTCACAATGCAGTACTTTAATTTAATGCTTCGATTTTATATATATATATATATGTATGCACATGTACACAACTTCGTTTGTATGCAGGTATTGCAGGTACAAGTCTCGATTCCACCTGCTTCGGCAGGACAGGGCGAGCACCAATAGCCCAACGGTTAAATGTTGAAACAGAGGTGACGATGAAGTCATTCCGTCCCATGATGTCAAATCATCTCGTTTGTTTAGTATTGTTTATTTTGTGTAATGGTCGTCATTTGTGTTTTGTGTTGTGTTTGTCGTATTTTATTTAAGATGGCATTTTATAAGTTATGATTTATTTTAATGATTGAAATAATTATTTATTTTAATGTTAGATTAAATTGTATTTAAATATTTGAATGATTTAATTATTTTTGAAAGTCATCTATTTCAATTAATTGACAATTACATATTAAATGTGTCTTAATTATTTTAATCAATTATCTGGTGGAGGATAATTATTAGAATAATTTATTTAAATTAAATAAGTAATGTGATGTGCAAGTAAAGTTGCAAAAATAGAAATTAAAACAATAAAAACAAATAAAAGAAGGAAAAGTTGTGCAAACGAATAGGAATACAGATCTAAATTAAAAAGCTTGCTTTTAAAGAATGATTTTTCTTTTAATTTTGATTTTTAGAGTTTTTGAAGAGAGGGACATTACCTTTTTATTTAATTAAGAATTTTGTGGGTTACACACAGACAGGGGAGATTTGTTACAGAAGTTGCACAAGACATTGGTTTTTGGGGTATTATGAAATTTTAGAGAGTATATTGGATTCCTTTATTTTATTTTGAGGAGAGTTCTTGAAAGGGATTGGAGATCTGTTACTGGGTTGCGTTGGAGAGTTTTTCTGAATAAAGAATTGGATTCGAGTTCGAGGGCAAAATTCTATGGAGGATTTGGAAGCACGAACGAGGAGCTCTTCGAAGTCATCAGAATCAAACGGGCTTCATCAGATTCTCGAATAACCGCAGGACTCCAGGTTTTAATCTACTCCCTCTCTCTGGTCTTCTGATTTAAGAAAACAGGAAAAATAAATTAGATTATTTGGTGAAAGAGAAATAAAACTTTAGAAAAGAGAAAAATTATTGAATAGAGACAACTACTGAAAAATATTCTTTCATCTTGGTATCAAATAAATGTTGAGTTAGAAAATAGACAATATATTCTTAAATTGATTGTTCTTGGCTTTCTGAAAAATATACATAACTGTTTTTAGAAGAAAAGTTATTCTGGGAATCATGAAATATATCTTATATATATATATATATATATATATATAAATATATATTTATATAAAATAGTTCTATACTGTCCTGTCTTTTGTACTGTGACTGAAATATTGTTCTTCTGTAACTGAGTATTTGTCCTTCTGAATTTTACTCATGATATATATATACATATATATATATATATATATATATATATATATATATATCTTCGGATATATATATATATATAAACAAGTTAATTTTTGTGCAAGAATCATTGGGCCGAATCGACTGTCAAAAATTCGTGTCAGGATAAATAGTGGAAATCTTTTAAATAAATGAAAATTAAAAAATATATATATATAAACTTATTTGTATGGGGATTAGGGAGGGGACGGCTGGGCCGTACCGCGCCCCTGCCCCAAGAAGGCCGCGGACTGGCCACACAGCAGTCCTTATGGACTGCTGTGCGCAGCAGTCCGTAGACTGCTGCGTACAACAGCCCCTAAGGGCCGCTGTACCAACCGCGGCAGGCCCTGTGTAAGCCGTGGCTTGCTTGTTTAAATTTTGTTTAAAACTTAATTTTTATTTATTATTTTATTTATGTTTTTATTTATATGTTTTGTTATATATATATATTATATATATATATACCAATACATATATATATATATATATTTTTTTTTTTTAAATTATAATTGTATTGTATTTTATTTTATTTTATTTTCAATTAGGTTACGTAATATCATGTATTTTAATGGAATTTTGATTGTTTATTTTAAAGTTAATTTATTATATTTTATAGAATATAATCGTGTGTTTGTATTAAATACTTGATGTTATTATTCAAGAAATTTTGATATATTTTAAAATGACACTGTTCCTTATCGTTTGGTTAAACAAATTTGTTATACAAGAATTGAACTTTAACTGTGATTGTAGACCTTGTTGAGACAATTGTATTTGGTTACATAATCGAGAGTGGAATCAAACGTAGTGGTGCAACCTTGTAATGTTATCTGAATTTTCTTTTATGTCATGGTTTTCTTGGTTTAGTGTTGTCGATGTGGGAACCGTTTTGGTCTGTGAAACCTTGTTCTAGAGGCTTGTTATTTAGAGTGTTACTCGCCTTTTTATATGCTTTTGAGCGTTATTGGTATTATGTCAGGAAGGGTTGAACGGGTTTGTAAGACGTTGATTATGAATAATTGCGAGATGATTATTTCCCTGTGTATCTGGTGTTGTTCTTATGATTTATGTGTGCAAGTACAACCCTTGCCTGCTTGAGATATGTTAGGGGTCATAGGGAGAGTGGCTCTTCGTGGGCGTCAGCGCCTCGGGTAAGAGGAAGTGCTCAGGGGAACCCACGCAAGAGTAGTTAAACAAGTGATAACCTAAAAATAGAATTTAGGGGGATGGGTAGTAAAACACACAAGATAATTAAAATTGGATTCCTCGTCTATGCATTAGGGCTACCGTAGACTAGTGATAGACTGAGTAGGCCGTGGTCGGAAAAGTCGTAGTCTCGTCTTCATGAGAGATTATCGGCTCCGCATTAGCTACCCTATGGTGTCGGCGCCTCAATTAGGAGGAAGGGCCAGGAGATCCATAGATGGGTGTCGACGCCTCAGTTGGAGGAAGAACCAGGGGATCCCATGAGAGCTATGCGATGACACTCTCCACTAGACATCCTTGTCCTTGTTTCTTGTCGCCTCTGGATATTGTTTTATTTATGTTGTTTCTGATTTTAGGGCTAGGGGATCCATAGATGGGTGTCGGTGCCTCAGTTGGAGGAAGAGCCAGGGGATCCCATGAGAGCTATGCGATGACCCTCTCCACTTGACACCCTTGTGTTTGTTTGTGGTTGCCTCTAGATATTGTTTCTTTATGATGCTTTTGATTCTTGTAAGTTTGTTCCATGATTGTTAATTGGTGGTACTTCATGTTATTGTGATGAGTTCTTAGTTTTAACTTGTTATGTGATTGGTGAATGTTGATGGTGGTTCATTGTATGCTTGTGTTGTACTTGTTTTGTATCATGTTGTTGTTGAGTCGTTGGACATTCATGGTCGGGTTCACTACCTCGTCACCTCTGAGCACGGGGGGTGAGTTACTTGTAATTCACATGGTTGGGTGGAACGTGCTCCACACCCGTTGGGTTCCCCATCAGCTTCTTGTCTTCTCAGCATTTCCGCATCGGAGTTGTACCAGTATACACTTGTATTTCATATTTCATTATTCTTGTATTAATCCCCATGTTGGGAAATTCAATGTAATTCAATTATCTGAGATTGTGATGTAACATTAAAACAATGATGTAATAGTTAGGATCATTTGTATCTTTGTTAAGAGAATTATCATGGATGTAATTATGCGATGTTTATTATACTCGCATCATGGTTATTGGATGTATCATTGTTTATGGTTATTATAAAATAAATGGTTATGTTGTATTCTTTATCTTTATTTATGTTTAGTGTTGCGAAGTAACCTCGCGTGCCCCAGAGAACCAAGTGTGTTAATGCTATGTAATATGTTATGTGGTTATGGTTCAATGTTATTGCATGTTTACTTTTATTATGTAAAAAAAAAAAAAAAAAATTTGCATTGTGTGTGTTCTCTGGGGTTTGCACGACGGGCGTTACAAATAATTTCCTATCGGCATAACGCTTGCACCCCTCCTAGTGCAAGTGCTAGTGATAGGTGTATGGTTGTAAGGTATCATGTTGAGTTACAAACATTCTTGACCAAGGAAGATCTAAAACTTGAAACCATGTTGTATTAATCACTATTTCGGTTCATAATTGATGTGTAGCTATAGGTGAGTGGAATTCAAGTTCCAAAATTTGGCAAGCTTAGAAATGGATCTATGATCCCAATTCCACCAAGTTTGTATTTAAGGGTACTAACACTTTTTTTGGCCTTCAAATTGGACTATATGCACTCCTATGGAAAAATAGACATAAGCATCCACCGGTATCTTAAATTTTCTCCACTCTCCTTCAAATAACAATTGTAATCAGTATTACCTTCATGACTTCCAATATAGCCATAAGTGGCTATCAAAAATTCTCCAAAAATGTTCACTAGTAATAGAAAGGAAGTTCAAACTTGGTGGCAATGTTTCCACTTGTTCATCTAATATAACAAGTGTGGGTTCACCATATTCACTATCTTGAGGGAAGTAGATAGTAGCCAACAATGACAAGTGGAATATGAAATGTTTTAGCAATTCTCAATGTGTTTAAGAAAAGTTCAGTAGTAATAGAAAGGAAGTTCAAACTTGGTGGCAATGTTTCCGCTTGTTCATCTAATATAACATGTGTTGGTTCACCATATTCACTATCTTGAGGGAAGTAGCCAACAAAAACAAGTGGAATATGAAATGTCTTAGCAATTCTCAATGTGTTTATGGCCTTCATGCCACTGTCACCAGATTCTAGATTAGTAGAAATTGGAAGACAAAGGGACAAAAGAGCAACATCAAGAAGCAAGAGATCTTGTACTTTCTCATTGCCCTCTCCACTCAAAATGGTAGCAGATCATAACTCCATAGGCAATGGCTTCATCAAGATTTATGCTCTTGTAGAGCTCTTTACCATTGAATAAGTCTTGCAATAAGGATTGTACCTTGGAGTTCTAGTTGACCCTCCAACAAGGACAACATCATGAACCAAACTCTTATCCATCTTTGCATCTTGCAAGCATTTCTCAACTAGCTCCATGCATTTCCTAAAGAGATCCATGTTTAATTTTTCAAATCTAGTTTTAGTAATCATAGAGCAGAAATCAATTTCATACAAAGAACCAATCTCACAACTGTTTGAGTAGTGGATGAGAGGGTCCCCATTGCTCACTCATGGGCAATTCTTAGTCTCTCAAGGACTCTTGCATTGCCACTAATATATTTCTTGTACTTCCTCCTAAATTCTTAAGAAAAATGGTTTAGGGTAAGGTCTCATAGACTATTCAAGATCTATTTTCATGGAGTAGGAGGTCTTATAAAATAAAAACATAAATGCTACAAGATTAATTGGATTCTTTTGTTGAAAAGTAGCAGCCCTTATCTTTTAGGACTACAGATTTTAGCAAGTGAAATTGGGGTGGGCCTAAAAATTGTCCCTACAACTTAAAAAAAATTCTACCACTTGTCAATCATCTAAAGTTTTAGATTCTCACTAGAAAGAAGGAGAAAGAAGAAAGAAAGAAAAAGAAGAAAAAACTATATTTATTAATTCTTTTTCACAATATTGCAATTCATTTCTTAAATTTTGGAACTTAAACTTTTAAGTTAAATTGTACTATTAAACTTATGGAACCATGAACTTTAAAATATTTTTAAAAAAATTCTAACAACACTAACTGAACTTTTTAGGATGCCCCCTCCATGAAACCTCACCCTATATTTGCATCCCAAATGAGTGGGTATCTCCTACAGTGGCTTTTTACCTCGAAGAGATCCTCTTCAATTAACATCAATTCAAAAAACGCAATTTTCTTCCTATGCTGCTACTTTCTTATGGAGCCCAGAGGTAATGGAAGCAGTTGGCTCGATGATGATTCTCATAATCATTCAAACCAGTGGTTACATTGACAAAAATCCCTCTTCTGTTATTCTTTGAAGGATGGTCGTAGCTCCAATTTCGCACAGGTTGGGAGGATGCTAACGAAGATTGTTGAATTCGGCTTTACACCTACTGACTGCATTTGTTTGAAAAATTCTAAAGCCTTTTGACAAATCATCTTGTACATATCCTATGATCATTACATTTCATGAGAAAACATCTCTATGATTATTTCAAACGGTTCATATGCCTCGCCTATGCTTCCCCATTTCGCATACATGCTCGCAACCACCATATCTGATAAATTTTCCTCCTCCGTTGTGTTTTAATGGATCCACATACCCTATTACAGGTCACCAGGACTGTGGAATTCGAATTTATACTTGCCTTTCACATTTGTTTAAAATTTTCTATGGCCATTTCAACAAAAACATCTTGCATATATCCTGTAATCACTAGCTTGATGCGGGTGCTCGAAGACTTCCAAGGCATTTCCAATGATTCCATTTCAATATGCAAGCCGCTGCTTATTTCCAGCACCTCATTTTTTTTCACAGTTTGTTTCATCAAAATAGGAAAGATTCTAAATTATCGTTTTTTTACAATTTTAAATTTGAATGGGAACACTCCAACTGCTTAAATATAAGCAGAAAATGCACTTAAGCAGCCACATGAGGTTAAGGCAAACAAACAACTGATTTCATCCTTTTTTGTTATCAGTAGAAAAGAGAGTTTTCAAAACTTGTTTCGGCCCAATATTAATTATGAAACTACATGGAAGTGTCACACCCTCAAGACCTTTCTTTGGAATATGAGCAATTGTGAGAGATGTGTTAGACTCGGACAAAATTTTGTGAACCTTGTTGAGTGTCAACGAGGTTTTCTAATTTTGAGAACCTCAAGTCGAGAGGCAACGAGGTTTTCTAATTTTGAGAACCTTGTCGAGAGTCAACGAGGTTTTCTAATTTTGAGAACCTTGTCAAGAGTCAACGAGATTTTCTAATCTCGCCAATTCTTTGATGAATTCTTATATTTTGTTGTATTTTCATCTTCATATTTACAAGGGGTTATGAAAGCTTGTCATGTTGATATTGGTTCTTTAACCAATAAAACTCTCAGACAACAATTTGATACAGGATGTTGAGTAATCGTGGAAGAGGATAAATTTCACAATTACCGACTAGAAGAGTATTTTTCGTTTGAAATTTAGTCACATTACATACTAAATTTATGAACTTCCCTCTTAATCCTTTTTTTTCTCTCGCCATTCAAACACTTTTGTTTTGATTGTTTTCATAAATTGCCTAACAAAATTTTGAAAAATTAAAATCTCTCAAATGGAAACATACTACGACCTAAAAATTTGCCATAGTGTGCTCAATGAAGTCACCAAAATTCCTACAAAAAATAATAATCTTCCATTTCAAATGAATCTTCTAAGTTAATCATTTCGGTCAATTCAGGTCAAGTTGTGTGTACAATGTGAAACATCAACATTTCACAGCTACAAGTGTGAATTGACAACTTCAACTTGATGAGAAATTTGACATGGGAAAACTAAGAACCATTGTAATCAAGAATTACTAACTCAAATGAGTTTTGACAAAGGGATACAATACACAATGAAACTTATTGATTTGACGCGAAAAGATTAAATCTCATAAGATAAAAAATGCAGATAACAACATTCACTTTTGAATACTACTTGATGAAAAGGAAAGTACACAATCCATATTCTTGTGGGGGTGCATAGGAGGGTCCAATCATGTTTTTTTCAACACTCCTTTGAAATATGAAGATTGTGCCACCTAAAATTAGGTTGCATGGGCATAAACAAAGAGAATAATAAATCACCAACATATTCACATTGTTACAAATTTAACAACCCTACTAATGTATTTTATCATTGATAATAGAAGTGGCTCTATCATAACCCTCTCCCTTGCTAGCAACATTTGAAAAATTGCAATACTCTTGAATAGATGGCACAAATGCATGTCTACTAATTTATGCCTCTCCCCTGATACACCCTGATTGTATAGCTACTATTGTATAGGGAAAATGATTGTAATGATTGAATCATTGAGATGAATAAAACATGTTGTCCTTGTTATCAATATGAATGTGTTCCATTTAATGATTGTCTCATTTGATTGTTACTTCTATTGATGTAATCCTAGATGAATTTTGCATGCAAGTTGTTGAATAATGTTTATTCTAACTTTTGAGATGTTTCATGTAAACTGCTTTGTTGTGAACATATGACTCTCGTTGTCATGTCATTGTGTGCAGGTATGTGGACCATTCCTCCAGGTAGAGGAGAAATATCACTTGGGAGAGGAGCTTGGTCGGGTAAACAGTAATGTGAACCATCTAAGCATACACACACGTCCCTTAGACTGAGTAAGCTAAGTTAGTTTCTTTGAAGTTATAGGTAAGTCACCCATAGGCTTGTATGTTGGCATTAGGAGTTTTGTCTACTTCTGTATGCATGTATAAGTGGTGTTTATATATGTATATGTTCATGTTATTACGATCATTGTGATGGTAACATAATTGGTTAGGAGGTGGGCATATATACATGTATATAGTATATGCATGTATCTATATGTATATTCATATTGATACAAACGTTTGATAGTAAATGGATATACTCATATGAATGCATTGATATGGTATACATACAAATATGTGCGCATAGAGGAAAATATACAAACGTATATACATGTATATATACCCACAACCAATGATATATCTGGATATTAATAATATTATATTATTATTGCCTGACAATTTATATATATATATATATATATATATTAAATTGTTACTCTAATATATTTATATATATATAATATATGTAATGAGTTGATTATATTTTAAATCTCATTATTGGAAAATCAAATTAAATTAAATATCACTTGAGTTTATATTTAAACCAAATGAAGGAAATCAATTTATTTCTTAAGTGATAAATATTTACCATTAAACTTGGAATTAGACTTTTCCAATGCTTAAATTATTTGAATCATTTCTTTTTAAATCGAAACTTTATAAAAAGGGATTGAAGAAATATTTCTTATGAAACTATTGTGAAACTTTTGAAATAAAAGAAATGTTGCACTAAGAAGAAAATATCACACACGGGTTGAAGCACACGCCATGACTGGGTCTCTAGGAATGCAACACAGCCATGGAAGTGTGTCATTTGAACCTTGAATTTAGGCAAAGTGGTGAGCCATTAATCTTGACCATTTCAGTAAATAAAATCATCAAACAAATTGTTGCATTGGCATCATTACTAGAGACACCTGTAGGTGTCGATTCATCATTTTTAACATGTGCAAAGGCTTGAAATATTCTATGTTTAGCTGGAGGTCGACTCACCTCTGGAAGTGTTGAGTATGAAGTTTAAAATCCGCCACCTATCATTTGAAACATTCAAATTACAGTCATGATAGTTCACATGACTTATGAAGTGGAGAATTGTTGGGTAGGGGGCTCTATTTATAGCCACCCTATTCATTCTTCACCATCACTTCTGAAATTCGAGTTTCTTCTATTTCCTGAGAGGTTTTTTTGTGAGTTTTATTTTCTGAGAGCATTCATATTTCTGAAGAGCTGAGAGTATTAACTTCTTACATCTGAGTTTAATTCTTCAATCCAGCTGTGACCATTACCAATTGAATAGTCAATTTTGAGTAGCTATATTCTAAGAGAGATAAGTGGCATATGTGAGGGAAAGTCAGCAACTTGAGAAGGATTTTTCAAACAATCAGAAGTGTTGGAAGTACTAAGACTTCATCATTTGAAGGAATGCTGAAATCAGACATGAGATTCTTTGCTACCCATTCTAGTCTTGAATACTAAAATGATATAATCTTTTGTGATTATTGTTTGTGCATTGGTAAGGAGTTATTTTATTAAATGCATTTCCATGAAAAAGAGAAGATGAATTATTTTATGAATTGCATATCAGTTTGTATTTAGGAAGTAAACTGTATAAGGGATAAGGTTGCATATTTGTGTGAAATGCATTACTTGTATAATCTCCATATTAGGGGAATATGTTGAGGTAGTTACTAAAATGCTAGGATGGAAATGAAGGCATTGAATTAAGTAACAGAGACAGTTTAAGTTATTGGGCTAACTTAGATAAGCTTATGAAAATCCTAGGATAAAGATTTCCAGTATAGGAGAGGGTTTCGTGATTACTTGTTATGTTGTTTCATTTCTAGTAGTTATTATGTTGTAGGATGTCTAGGGTGACGGATTCACCCATTGAAGGGAAAAACCTATGCGTAGAGTAAAGAATCCTTCATTCAAATTGGCCCTGAGTAGTGTTTATGATAGATGACCTTCATTTGAAATATTGAATGAGAATACTTTGGCCAAAGTAGTGATATGTACAACTTCCACTTAGATGTGAGTTAGTTGCTCGACTACACTTTCAGTTCATTTTGATCCTTATACTAGTTCGAGATTGTGAAATAGCAAGGTTCTATTTGTGTAGGACACAACACTATGCTCAGTTGGTAATCATTAACAGATACCCTACCAATCTCCTCTTTCGAAAGGAGGGCCATCTATCGAACGATAGGTGTGCGAGGGACCGCATTATAAGTCCGTGGTTGGCGGAAAAGCGCGCGAATGATGTTTCTCCTCCACAACGGTCGATGTACCAAGATTTGAAAGGATAGGTCCTCTTGAACCTTCTTACTACTATTTGTGCAAAAGCTTACGAGTTATGTATGTATCTTTTGCTTTATTACTTTGTTGATTTCTTTTGAAAAGAAATAGTTTTAAAAGTTGAAATATGTTATATCATGTTTTGAAATTGAAAAGAATTTTTTTATTGAAATGGCATTGTCATTACTTATTGTTATTAAATTATGAAAGTTTTATTGTACATACGGGTTAGCTCATCACATCCCCAACCTTTTCATTTCAATTTTAAGTTCCCAACTTTATTTTTAAAAAAAACCCAACCCTATGTCCTTTCAACTAATAAATGGGCTATGACCATATGGGCTATGACTCACATGAGCTGCAGGACAACAAACCTAATGAGGAATAGGTTGATGTGGAGGACGATGATGAGATCGATATGGACTATGACCATACTTTTGAGGTGGTCTTGAAGATGCAAAATGATCATAACTCTCCTTCCCCTAGCCCTATGGACAACACTAACGACGGGGAGGATACTTTCCCTCCTTATAGTCCCACACACAACACTAATGATATAGACAAGGAGGCCATAAAGAAGCTGCAAAATTGTGTGCTAGAGCTAGAAAATTTGGTTTCTAACAGCCTTAATGATAGGTTTACTCATCTAGAAAATGCCCTTCCTAAGATTATAAAGTTGACTCATGGCATTATGGATAAGGTTGTTATGGGTATTGTCTTTGGCCATTCAAAGATTAACAAACATAAAAAGAAACGGGCTAAAGGTAACATAGAGGACATTATACAGGTTAACAATTTTGTTGAACAAAATGATAAGGAGGAATGGACTTCTGGATGACTAGGACTTGATCTGTTAGTCGGTTCTTGTATTTTGTTTTCTGGTCTCTTTATTTATTTATTTTATGTTATTTCTCAGGGCCTGTGTGCCCTTTATTGTTTCTTCGGGCCTATGTGCCTTTTTGTTGTTTCCTTAATCTCTTTTGATGTTCTAAAACTTTCGAGATCAAGGCTCTTTCCCCACTTTTTAAATCAAAAACTAATAAATGGTGCCCAACCCTATAATAGCTCTCATTTAAATTAATATTGAAAACATGACTCAACCAATGCTTGCTACCCCTAGATTTTTGGATTGATTATTGTCCAAAATATTAAAGTAGTGTTTTATCTATAATGATCAATTAACTTTTAGGATAGATTTTAAGAATAGATATTTTTTTCTTTAGTAGTTGTTAACTTAGTTGTCACTCTTATCCTATTCAAATAAAGCATTTGTAATATTATTTAAGGACGCTTTCACTCTTTTGTTTAATATCAAATATTTTGATAATCATTTGTGTTTAATTTTTAAGCCGTGTTACCTCTATGAAGTCTATCCAGCGTATCTTCAACATCAATGGCGTGCAGTACTAGATAACAGATGCAGTGTTAATTTATTGTAGCTTGGACAGGTGTCTCCATTTCCAAGATATTTAATTATTTAATTAATTTTTTTGGAGACTTCTAGAAAGGAGTTAGTTGTCCAGATAATTAATTGATTCCTGTAGAGACTTCTAGAATCTAGTTAGTTAGGGTTGTTAGAGTCTAAATAATCTTAGCCATTGATTGAGATTAAATCACGGCCATTGGTTTTTCAATGAGAATAGTATAAAAGGGGATCAATGGGAATTTGGAGAACACACACTTGAGAAAGACTCGTAGTGATAGCAAGTAGATTTGTAGTGAGAGAAAATAGTTTTGTAGTGATAGCAAGGGCACAATGATAGCTTTGGGGATAATAGTTGTGGAATTTCAGTAGGAGAAATTGAGGGAAGAATTTCCAGAGAAGAATATTGTTGGAGCTCTGTCAGTAAGAGGCAAGGAGCTTATGTATCTCTTAATTTTCTGAAGTTTAATAAAATTCCTCATCTGCAGTATTGGTTTTCCCTTCAGGGTTTTTCCAAGGACAATTTGTCCAAAAATATTGTGTTCATTATTTTGCATGTTTTCTTCTCTATTCCTGTGATTTTATTTGTGAAGTTGCAGTTGTGTTATTTTTCAATATTTGCTATGAATTAATTTTCGGCAGTCAAATAATCTATATTAGATAGGAGATTAATAATTAGTAACTGCAATAGAATTTTCACATGGTATCAAAGTTGATCTAAGGGCAGAAAAGGCTCAACACAGATATAGGAAGGAAAAATTGAGGGTTTATAAAACCCAGTTCTACCTCTTCCGATTTATTATTATTATTATTATTTCTTTTGAGATGGCCTCAGCAGGTTTAAGAGATCATGACAGATTGGATGAAGCCTCAAATTTTGGTGTTTGGAAAGCCAAAATTTATTTATTGCTGGAAGAGAATGGTATCAAGGAATATGTGATCAGTATTGTAGTTGTACCTACATATCCAATACAACTCTTAGCATATAAGAAGGAAGATGCCAAGGCAAGGAGGTTGATTCTTGACGGTGTCAAGGACCATATTGTTCTGCATATCATAGAGTTAGATACAACAAAGAAGATGTGGTATGCCATTCTGAATCTGTACCAGAATGTTGCCACTAACTAGAAGCTGATTCTCAGAGAAAAGTTGAGGAATACCCAGATGAACAAGGGAGAAGACGTTACAAGTTACCTCACCAGACTCAGACTTGTTAAGAATGAGTTGGCAGCTATTGGAGATACACCAAATGATGACGAGCTAGTACGAATAGCCCTAAATGGGTTTACTAAGCAATGGGATATCTTTGTTCAAGTTATCAATGGAAGAGACATCTTACCGAGTTTGGATCGACTATGGAGTGATTTCACTCAGGAGGAGCTTAGACTAAGTCTTGTCAGTGGAACCAACAGTAAGAGTCAGAAAAGTGAGGCAGAACAGGAAAACGTTGCCCTAGCAAGAAAAGGGAAAGCGAAGAAGGGGTCTAGAAAAGGATCAAATCCACAAAGTGAGAAGGACTTTTCTAAGATCAAGTGCTATGGTTGTAACAAGTTTGGCCACTATGTCAACAATTGCCCACAAAGGAAGAGGAATAAAAAGAAAGGCAAGAAGCAGACAACATCTTCAACAAGTGCAAATGAGCTCTCTAGTAGAATGGAGGATGAGTTGGCACTCATAGCTTCTATGGTTAGCTCAACCTCACAGGCTGTTTGGTATATAGAAAGTGGGGTGTCATTTCATATGACAGGAGTTAGAGAGTACTTCTCCAGTTTTAAGGAGGAGGACATTAGGATCTAGATTTTTATGGGGAACATGTCCAAACTCAATCCAATTGGGAAAGGGACTGATCTATTTCAAAGGGAGAATGACAGGCTTATTCCCATTCATGATGTGTTGCATGTGTCAGGCTTGGGTATGAATTTTATTTTTCTATCTGTCCTTCAGGATAAAGGTTACAATGTACTCTTTAGAGGGGCGAATGTGTTAATCAAGCATAAGGATTGGAAATCACCCATAGCTATTGGAGTTAGGAGCGGACAACTTTACTGGTTACAGTTTGATACTCATAAGGCACTGATGAGAAATAGTAATTCTAGAGATCAAGGAGAGCTATGGCATAGGAGGATGGGCCATATACATCATGGAGCACTTAAATTGCTTCGTGAGACAGTGACAGGTGTTCCAGAGGTGAGCACAGAGCATGATGATGTATGAAAGGGATGTGTATTGGAGAAGTTTGCGAAAGCATCTTTTCCAAGGAGTGACACCAGATCTAAGGGTGCTCTTGATCTAGTAAATTCAGACATATGTGGACCAATGTCGACGAAGTCTCTCAAAGGGTATGAGTACTTTCTTACTTTTATTGATGATTTCTCCAGGAAGACCTAGATATACTTCTTGAAGACCAAGGATGAGGTTTTCAGTCGCTTCCAAGAGTTCAAAGCCCTTGTGGAGAATTCGACAGGAAAGAAGATAAAGGTTCTTCGATCAAACAATGGAGGCGAGTACAAAGGGAAAGAGTTCCAAGAGTTTTGTACCAAGGAAGGAATCAAGAGAGAGTGGATTGTTCCTTACAACCCACAACAGAATGGGGTTGCTGAGAGGAAGAATCGATCTATATCAGAGGTAGCAAGGGCTATGTTGTATGACTAAGATATGCCACATTACTTATGAGCATAGGCATGCAGTAAAGCAGTATATATACAAAACAGGGTTCCATATAAGGTATTGGGCAAGATGACACCAGAGGAGGTGTTCTTAGGGGAGAATCTAGATGTCAGCCACTTCAAGATATTTGGGAGTTTGGTGTATTGACACATTCTAGGGCCTACATGTTCCAAGCTAGATCAGACTACAAAGAGAGGGTACTTTGTGGGGTATACAGAAACCTCAAAGGCATATCAGATATTTATTCCAAGGGCTAGGAGGATTATAGTTATGTGTGATGTCAAGTTCATGGAGGACAAGGCATTTAGGAGGTCTAGAGATTTTCCAGCAGGTGATCAAAGTGAGGAGCCAACAGAAGCTCCAAGGATCGTGCAATCAGATCAGGGGAAGTGAAACTCAAGCATAGTTACTAGTACAAGCACAAGCTCAGGTGTTGAGAATTTATAGAGTTTGGAGCAATAGATGCAAAAAATCTAAGAGATGCATCAGGAAGACATGGAGGTTGATATTTCATCCTCCATAGTTGGCAGCAGGAACCAACAGACACATAGGGATACTTAGGAGTTTGTGGGATCTCCTAGGATGAGTAGTAGATAGCGGAGACAACCAGCCAGGTATAATGACTATATGGCATTAATTAGTCAGTTGGTAGATAGTGAGCCTTCCAACTATCAGGAGACCGCACAACAGTAGGTGTGGCAAGATGTGATGGTTGAGGAATATACCTCAATATTGCAAAACATTGTGTGGGAGGTTGTTCCTAGACTGACAAATAGGGCAGTGGTTGGTTCATGTTGGATCTATAAGATCAAGCATGATGCAAATGGTAGCATCGAGAAATACAAGGAAAGGTTTGTGGCCAAGGGGTTCTCTCAAAAAGAGGGAATAGACTATGAGGAGACATTCGCTCCAGTGGCCAGGTATACTTCTATATGAGTCGTGATCTCACTTGCAGCACAGATGGGATGGCAGATCCATCAAATGGATGTCAAGACGATGTTTCTTAATGGTGAATTGAAAGAGGAGGTATACATAGAACAACTAGAGGGCTTTTTAGCACACAACAACGAAACCCATGTGTGTAGATTGAAGAGAGCTTTGTACAGACTCAAACAGGCTCCTAGGGTGTGGTATGAGTGCATTGATAGATACTTGCAGCAAATGGGCTTCGTGAAGAGTGAAGCGGATGCTAACCTTTAATACTTGGTGGTCGGGGGTGAGGTTCTCATTCTTGTTCTATATGTGGATGATTTGTTTTTAACAGGTTCACTGGGGCTCATAGAGGAGTGCAAGAGGGACCTTGTAGCATAGTTCAAGATGAAGGATTTAGGGCTTATGCACTACTTTCTAGGCATGGAGGTATGGCAGACAAATGTAGAGATTTTCCTTGGACAAGGGAAATACTGCATCAAAATCTTGAGGAGGTTCAAGATGGAGGAATGCAGAGCCAGGGAGAAGGACGTAGACCCACCTTAAATAGGCAGTTGATTGGATCTCTCATGTATTTGGTCAACATTAGGCCAGATATATCCTTTGCAGAAAACTCTCTTAGTCAGTTCATGGTTGAGTTGAAGAGAGTGCATTAGATAGCAGCAAAGCATGTGTTACGGTATTTGTGTGGTACAATCGAGTATGGGATCAGATATGATCGAGGTGATGGTATCAGGTTGATAGGCTATACTGACAAATATTGGGAAGGTAGTACAACGGACAGGAAAAGCACTTCAGGGTGTTGCTTTAGCTTGGGATCAGGAGTTGTCTCTTGGTACAGCAGGAACCAAAAGTTTGTGGCTTTGAGTTCTATAGAGGAAAAATACATAGCAGCTACCATGGCGACGTGTGAGGCGATATGGCTTCGTAAGTTGCTAGTAGCCTTGATTGGTCAAAGGGTTGAGACTACGGTGATACATTGTGACAATTAAAGTTGTATCAAATTGTCTGAGAATCTGGTGTTTCATGATAGGTCTAAGCATATAGACATCAAATATCATTTCATCAGGGATTGTGTACAGTGGGGGATTGTTCAGCTATAGTATATACCTACATATCAGCAGGTAGAAAACATTTTGACAAAGGCATTGGGCAAGCTGAAATTTATCTTCTTCAGAGATAAGTTGGCTGTCATGCAGAACACCTTCCTCGCTAAGAGGAAGTGTTAATTTATTGTAGCTTAGACAGGTGTCTCCATTTCCAAGATATTTAATTATTTAATTAATTTTTCTGGAGACTTCTAGAAAGGAGTTAGTTGTCCAAATAATTATTTAATTAATTGATTGATTCCTCTAGAGACTTCTAGAATCTAGTTAGTTAGGGTTGTTAGAGTCTAATTCATCTTAGCCATTTATTGAGATTAGATCATGGCCATTGGTTTTTCAATGAGAATAGTATAAAAGGGGATCAATGGGCATTTGGAGAACACACAGTTGAGAAAGACTTGCAGTGATAGCAAGTAGATTTGGAGTGAGAGAAAATAGATTTGCAGTGAGAGCAAATATTTTTGCAATGATAGCAAGGGCGCAGTGATAGCGTTGGGGATAGCAGTTGTGGAATTTTAGCAGGAGAAATTGAGGAAAGAATTTCTAGAGAAGAATATTGTTGGACCTCTGCCAGTAAGAGGCAAGCAGTTTATGTATCTCTTAATTTGCTAAAGTTTAATAAAATTCCTCATCTACAATACTGGTTTTCCCTTCGGGGTTTTTCCAGGGATAATTTGTCCAAAAATATTGTGTTCATTATTTTGCATGTTTTCTTCTCTATTCCTGTGAATTTATTTGTGATGTTGCAACTGTGTTATTTTTCAATATTTGTTGTGAATTAATTTTTGACAATCAAATAATCTATATTAGATAGGAGATTAATAATCAATAACTGCAATAGAATTTTCACATGCAATAGCATGAAAACACATCTGATTATTCGTCGTTATTCATTATGCTTTATTTGTTCATGTTTTTCCATGTCTATTCCTCGCTCCCAGGGTACGCCTATTTTAAGTACCTTTCCTGGTGTAGTTATCGCCCACCCACGTGGCTTCTTTGTTGATCCACAACCCTAGTGAACAACTTGATTCGAAGAAATCTGTAAACCCTTTGCTTTTATCCACAACTTGACTATTTGATAACTATTTCTTACCACATTGACTATATCGTATGAGGTCTCCAAGATTTCTCCCCTTTTAGGACTTTATCGAACAAGATCGCTCAGGCCAATAAAGTTTGTGTCAAGGACTTGTTTCAACAATTGCTCTCCACCCTTAAAAACCCTGAATTTTTTTAAAAAAATCATGTTAAAGGCCGCTAAGAAATTACCATCAAACAATCCCCCACGCAACAAATGATCGATTGCACTATCATTTTTATTTTCCAAAAGATTCTTTTATGGATCAAACCATATTTCAAAACTATCATTTTGGCATGGGCTGAAAATTGATTTATAGAACAAACTGTAAAAGCAATCGTTGACAGACCTATCTTCACATATAGTCAATGGTAGAGCTCAGACCATCTGCATTTAGCACATAAAAGTAGAATTGTTTTAGAATGAAATAAAACACAACCAAAAATGATCCAGCTATTTACAGATTCATAAAAAAAAAACTCGCAAATATCCCCACATCTACTACTGCTAATGCTGATGTATCATTAATTCCATCGCCCACCATGGCAGTCATGCCCTCCTCCTTTAGCTCTACAATAAATCTAAGCTTGTCTTCTAGGAGTAATTGAGCATGAACTTCAATTTATCCTACTTGCACACCATTACTAGTGCTCCTTTATCAATTAAAAATGTTGTGATAGCCATTTAAGGCATGTAGCTCTTTTTCAACTTTTGCAGTAGAAACAAATATCTGAAATTAATAAGAAAAAAAAAACATAAAAAGTAATCCATGAAAACATAACAATCTAGAAAAATAAAACCTACTAGCATATTATCTATGTGTGCAAATATGGGAGCTTTGGATTAGTGCATGGACACTTAGACAAGAAAAAGTTCAAACTTTTACAGTTGGAGATTAAAGTGTACTTTTAGAATTTTTTTAATAGTTTTAACAAAATTAATATTTTTAATTTAATTATTATAATTCCATTTTATAGAATGTAAATTTATTTTTAAAATAAAATTATAATTATATTTATTATATTGTATAATAAGTTTTAAATTATGTTTTATATATTTATTTTAAAATTGTATATTTATTTTATATAATTAATATTAGTAGACATGCAAAATTAACATTATGCATCCGCTCATTAAATTAATCAAGCTCATCCATTCACCAAGTAAATCAGGACTATTTAATTCATTCCTAAGGTTAGTCATTTAAATTAAATAAATCAAAGTCTCACATCAACCTTTTAATTAAATAAACCAAACTTTATTTAATTCAAATTCAAATGCATATTCCATCCCTCTTTGATTTAAATAAATCAAAATATTGAGTCAAATTGGTCAAAATCATCCTAATCATCATTAAGCTAATCTAATCCTAACTATCCTAACCTAACTACCCATCACATTCTCTTGATTTTGCCACTTGCACAAATAAATCAATTTATTGATTTATTAAATCCAACATTTTCCATCAACATGGCATCTTTGAGGAATATTCCCTCAAGTTTGAATTCAAAATCAAGTGGACATGTACATCCAACAAAGAAATTAATGTCTCTTACATGTCCCTTGCAAAGGTCAAACTAAGCATTAACTCTCAAATTCAAATTTGAATTTCCCCCTCTTGGGCACATTTCCCAAATCTTGTACACTCCTCAACCACTCACAAGTTGACAAGTGGCCTCATCTCATTGGTCCAATCTTTGTCCCACATTCATCCATTTGGCTATTTCTCTCATCAAAAGAATCTATAAATGAGAAGCTTCATCTTTTATCAAATCCTCCACAATTCCATCCACAAATCTTCATGTAAAGTCACTCTCTTCAGGAGAACTGATTTTTCCCGCCATCACTCCATCTCAAGGCATTTCATCATTTAGCTTATCTTAGCAAGGATTGGGAAAGGGCTTCTTTCCATAGAAGCACCAATCCAATATGAAATAGGGTTTATTTCATGTTTTGTATGCTTTAGTTTATCTTATAATTTGTTTGCATTTAGAAACATGATTTATTATTTCATATGGATGCTTGATTATTAGCTTGGTTTAAAAATACTAACCATTTGCAGATTTGGCATCCACACATTTGGCGCTAGGAGGGTTGGATATCATTCTTTCTTATCTTTTCCCAAAATTTCTGCGTTTTTCTTCACACCCAGAAAATTCCAACACTGGGAGCTCAGCGTTGTTGTTTTGGCACCGCTGACTCTTCAGCATCGCTATATAGCACCGTTGAAATTTCAAATTGAGACACTAGACTCATCCCGCCAAAATATTTGAATTTCAAACTCCGCCGCTGGACTCGCCGACCTACAGAAATTTTCAAAAAATATTAAACTCCGACGCTGGATGAAAACTGCAACACAGGGTGAAAAGAGCAACGCAGTTGAGCTCTCTGTCCCGACACAGAGCGACGCTGACTGGTAAGCGGTGCTCTGAGGGCACCGCTAGGAGAACAAACTATGACGTAGTCACGAGTTGCGACGCTGGGAGACAGTAAAATGGGAGAATTTAATTTTAACACGTGTCTTTTGATTGATGATCAATTTATATTCTGTTTTCTGGTTTTTAACTTCTATATTTTCCAGAATCTAACTAGTTTTTCTTCTTTGAAGGTTGGAAATCGAAAACAAAGGAAGGAGGAGCATGATGATGATATTTCGTCCAATCAAAGTGTTTCTAAACACTTTAGTGTTTGTTTAACACTTCTTCAAGGAATTATTAGCACTTCTTTCTTAGGATACTAACTTCCTTTGGGTTTAAAAAGAACCTTTTTGTTTATTTCTTGCAAAGGGTTAAAACAAACAATAGGATCAACAACATACTAAAGTTTGTTTTTGGTTAAAAAATTGAACAAATGTCTTTCACTTTGTCATTTGGTGCTTAAAATGAACTCACATTTTGCTTTGGGGATTTAAAAAGAACAATGGTGACTTTGTTTTTTGTGAAATCTTACTTAAACTAAAGCCATTGAAAAAGGATGTATGCACTTCTCTCGCGCTTTATAGCGATCTTGAGAATCAAAAGGCCTTTTTCATGACTTTGGGTTGAGATAAAGCAATCACCTCCACACTTCGATTTGGGCTTAAAATTGAACAGCATCTTGTGCGAGTGTGAGTGGGGGCATTGTTGCGTATATTCTCTCTCCTTGTTGCCAACAAGGATTGATCAAGTTACGAATATTTTTCTTCATTCTCTTTTGTTTATCCTAGAGGGCCTACCTTGGGGAAAAAGTACTCACCCAAGGGAACGACTCAACCGGTAACACTCTAAAGCCAAGAGTATTTTCAACCGGTATATAAATGTGGGTATTGGAGTAAACGCCAATATCACGCGGTTGATTCTGACAAGGTGGATCCAAAAGGGGACTCTTGCCGTATGGGTCAATCTCCACGAACAGAAAGTACTTACTAAAACCCATGTGCTAGAATTTTCCAAAATCCTTTAATCTATTTGTTGGTGCAAGAACGGTCATTCTGAAGCCACCCCACACTTTTATGGTCTTCTAGTAGAAATGGAAAACATGCCATGGGAGTTTCATGGGTGTTGATGCTTGGCTGCCCCGTATAAGTGAGTGTCATGGAGGGGAGCCAGTGGGATCAAGCATCTAACCATTCGCTAAAGATAAGCGTAGCTGGACTTGTCCAAGTGGGAATCCAAAAAATATTGTCTTACACATCCACAGGGTTGTACTTGTTCTTGGTTTGAAAACATAGTGCTTTGTTCGAAAACATTGGAAAACCAACATTTAACATGAGCATCAAATCTCAAACCCTTTAGGAGAGGCAAATATCCTTCAAAAAATTCACATGTTATTGCTTGCCCTTGGGATTCGTATCCTTAGAGGCTCCTAAACATTTGGATTTTATCTCAATTTGCTCCTACTAAAGTCAACTTTAGGTAACCTTTGTCTTGATTTCCTTGATTTCCACATAATGCACTTCGTGGGATGAAAGAGAATTAGGACATTGGACATCTAGATTCAAAATCTAATCAAAAGCATGTTTGTGGTAAAAAGAATCCATTAAGCAAAGATTAAATCAATTGGACCCCACATATGTGCTTGGCATCTTTTGGTCATATGGTTTTCATGCAAACATTGGTCTTTTGATTTTGAATTAATCTTAGAGAAAAGCATGTTCTTCACTATCTTGGTCTTGTAAACAAGTCCTTCCTAGATTCATTTAGGATCAAAATCAAACACTTCATCAATCCAAACATTTATCAAAATCCATCCCCCAAACAACTTTAGAGCTTTTAGACTTAGGTAAGTCATCAAAATCAAAATCACCTCGTTTAGTTAGATGTATGGGAATGCATCCTTTCTCATACATTTAATTGAATTAGCAATCCTTTGAACAAGTTCATCCTAAGATCACATCCAACATCTTAGGGTTTACAAGTTCATCATCCAAATCAAACAATCAAAATCAAGCCCTAATTCTAGCATTGATCCAAAGTCCCTAAACGTTCAACACTCATATCATTTCTCCTTTTCATCCTTCATCTTGTCATTGGTCCTAAGAACCTTAGAGGTCACTTTTGCAACAAGGTCAAAACACAAGGAGAACATGGAATACAAACTTGATCCATACATCATGAGTAATCCAAATCAATTGAACTTTCAAAGCCTTACAATGTCGATTGATTATCAAAACTCACACTTATACAATCCATACATGGGATCATTACCTTCTACAAATATCAATGGCACAACAAGTGTGAGTATGCCCAAATCAAAGATTGGAACACATTTCCCGATGGTAGATCTAAATCCAAACCTACAAGTTTTCCAACTGAACAATCAATGCATGAGCCTTCAAATGAACAACGAGAATGTACCGAGTACAAGTTTTCGAAACATGAATTCGGAAAACTTTGGGATAAATATGGTTGCAAATCATACGAACATTATCCAAAATCAAACACAAGTACACACTCCAAATCTGCTTAAACAAAAGCCAAATCAACTATATCAAGGGAGTCAAGATCGAAATCAAGATCAAATCTGGCGAGATCAAATTGATGCACTTACCAAAATAGTTGAGTCATTGCACCAAGAGACATCTCCACCACCATTACCCATATCAACATCATTCCTTGGTTTAGGGCTTCCCCCTTTACCTATCACCAATCACTCCATCCAAATCAATCCACCTAACACCAATCAAGCCATCACATCAAAACCTTTGAATATACCATCGACATCGCACCAACAGATGGTATCTAATCAAATGACAACATCAATCCTGACAAATCGAAATATGGTCTCCTAAGGATCTATCACCTCAGTCATTCTGACCATTCCTATCACCTCGATCACTTCAACCATCACTCTCACACCCATCATATCTCAACCCCTCACTACCATGATCGCTCCAAGTGTATCTCAACCACTTGTCACTACATCCAACACGATTCCAAATACACCACCACTACCACCAAAACCAAGTGCAATAAGTCAATATTGTAACATCGCACTAAAAGCACATCAAGCCTACCAACAAGCACTTCAACAATATTAGGCGGCTCCACAAGCCGCTCAAGCTACCTACACCGCTCAAGCTACCCAAGCTACCCAACAAACACAAGCACAAACACAAAAAATGATGATTATTGGGGATACTAATGAACATTCAAACATTGGTGATAGCATTGACAATCTCCCCACCATAATTGCTGAAAGCAATGAGCAAGATCTATCCATCAAAGAGCACATTGAATATGTTTCTATCTTGTTTGAAGATCAAATCAACACACATCAAGAGTCACTTTTCAATCATGATCAAAATCCACCAACAATACTCAACAATGATCCAATTCAAGAAATGTCAACATCATTTGACCCTATGGTTGAGGACATTGGAAATCCCTCCACCACAATTGTTGAAAACAATGATCAAGATCTCTCCATCGATGAGCACCTTGATGATGTTTCCACCCCATTCGATGATCAACTCACCATACATCAAGAGCCACTTTTTAGTGATCTATTTCAAGGAGTGTTAGGATTATTTGATCCCATTGACATAATGCACGATCCGTTGACCTATGATCATGTTGAAAATGTCCCTACATCACCTTATGAGTTAGAGGACATATCTCAAGAATTTATTCCAAAGTATGATCAATGTCTTTCACCAAAGTCTAGCAATGGTCCTTTCCAAGACATATTGACATCCTTCGACCTCATGGTTACAGATACTGAAGGAAACTTGAACTCAACACTTGAGGATATTGAACCACTCACCATGTCTAATAATGACATGCAAGAACCCTTTGTAAGCAATCCATCCTTTGAAACTAACCCATGTCAAGAACTTGATCTAAAGCATGTCGAAAGCAACTTTGAAATTATTCAAGATCAAGAATTTGTATCTTTGAGCTACTATAATGATCTAATGGACACTCTCCTATCTATGCAAGGTGCACATACTCCTCCATCTACCCATGAGATGCTTTCTGTGGATGGACATGTAGATGGTCTTCATCTAGAACAATATTATGTTACACAAAAAGAGAAGATTATTAATTCCTACAGTCAAACTGAGTTATCAACATCAGGATCAGATATATCCCAAATTCAAACTGAGGACATCAGGTATGTAGATATACAGCATTATCCGCTCAAGGAAACAAGTTAGACAGAACAGTATAATCCAGAGTTAGCAGAACAACAAATTGAAACAACGTCACCTACAGTGGTAATTTATCAAAGAATGCATTCTAAACAAGAGCTCTTAGAACAGGCAGAATCAAGGAACAAAGCTGCCACTAGCACTATACTGGGGGCAACTTCATCTCAAGCAAACGTCAACATAGGCAGAATGAAGAATCCTTATGATGAAACCGATGCCAATACTACACCCAGCCACGTCATGAATCTTCATCCACTCATCACCCCATCCACAAATTGGGACCAACATCAAAAGAAAGATTTGAATCAAAGTACGAAGAACGTTATCAAAGCAAAAGAAGTTGGAAAGCATAATGGACAAATCAAATATGCATGGATACCAAAACATACAAAGAAAGATCATCCCTATCAAACTCCATCAGTCAAATGGGGAAAAATAAAAAAGGGAAAAGTATCCATCAAAGATGTCCATGAAAGCAAAAGTAGGCTTTTCAAGCGACATACAAAGTGTATCAAGCAGTTGGTCCCGATTCCATGCACACTTTCGTATCCACCCATCATTGCTCATCTTCCCAAGTTTGGAGAGTCAAAGATTCCAAACTGTCAACCAATCCATCTTTTATCCCTAAACACACTCCATCCACGCCTCCACACATGATATCCAATTCTCACATTGACCATGTATTGGCAATGGCCCTTCATCATAAGGATTCAAAAGGCACTCTATTGCGATGTGCGCACAGAGACAAAGTTAACCCCGGTATCAACGAAGCAGATCAAGAATCCCAAAAGTTGCATTCAAGTGCATGTATCTTAGCAAAGCAACTTCTTCAAGCAAGATATCGATGGCACATTATGATAGAAGCATCTACATCAGCAACACCTGGTGATTCAACATGAGCTTAAAATCTTTCAGAAAAAACCAAAAAAATCAAAAAATCCAAAAAAATTAGAAAAAGGATTGAAAATAGTAAAGATAAAAAATCGTCCTCTAGTGAAAACCGCATGGGCGGCGCTTTGGGCAAGACTATGATGAAAACATGGCAAACATGCATCATGTGTAGAATCGAGCATCTACGTGTGCCACTTCAGGTGAAAGCATTTCATCCCATCCATAATAAATCGAGCATTCCATCTGTCTTATCCATGATAAAGCCATTCATCCCTGAACCATATATCCAATCCATTTTTATCCATCAACATCCATCATCCAAGTTATCTTGATCTTGATGAAATCTTGGGGCACACTTTACGCTTGCTTATGGTAAACATCTTGACATGGGTTGTTTTCATTGATCCTATCCTATGCAGCGTTATCTGAGCTACGAAGCACTATCCAAATAAGCTTTCTTGATCCAAACCCCATATCTTATTGCAAGATAATCATTGGCATCCTTTGCATGCTTACCATATCCATCCATCCATACACCTATCTGAGCATCCACACATCACATTCCATACATTGCTAGACATTGGGGGCAGATATGTACATTTTGCTTCGAGAATAAATCTTGGTCTATGTCCTCCAACTTATGTGGTGATTTGAACATTGGAAAACGTGAAACTGGTCAAAGCATTTGTGATCCAGAATCCAAATCACTAGCCCATGACATATTTTGACGAGAAGACATTCCTTATCAGTCTTCATCTTTCATGGAACATTAATCCAAGTAATCACTATCAGTCGCATCTAACGCACCCTTCAAACATCACGTCAAATCATTCGAACAACTTTTGTTTCAAATCAAGCTTCATCAATCATGATCAATCAAATCCAATCAACACATCATCATCTCAGGATATCATTCCCAATCATTGTGTTACTTAACACTATCCTTGCATTGTTGTGCGTCCTCAACAATGTTATCGTCATCAATCCTGATCAATCAAATCCTTGCATTGTTGTGTATCCTCAACAATGTTATCATTATCCTCAATTCATCAATCAGATCAATCAACCCTAGCTTGGTTTTCAACAAAATCATAAACAGAGCACTGATATCATCACACATATCCATATCCAAATCGTCAAAATCATGCGAAAATACAAAACCATTAGAAAACAAAAAATCCAAAAACACATCAAAAAATCCAAAAACATCCAAAACATCAATAAATTAATTAATTAATTAAAAAAAAAAATCCAAAAATATTCAAAAGACAAAAATCCAAAAACATTCAAAAGACACAAAACCCCAAAACATCGCAAAATCAAAAAATCAAAACATTTGTAAAATCTCAAAAACACCAAAAACAACCTCAAAACATTTCAAACGTCAAAAACATCCAAATATTTGAAAAAATCCATCTGTCTCATCTCGCTTTCCCCCAATAATCAATCATCCATAATAAATGATCATCACCTTCATCCTTTGGTAAATAAATGAAACAATCACAAGAATCAGCAAAAGCAAGCTTCAATCATAATCGAAAACAACAAACCTTTAAAACAAAATCAAACTCTTGATCATTTTCAAACATGTCAGTCAACCTTATATCAACAGCCTATCAATCAACTTATCAAACCATCATCATCCTATACAATGCATGTCCTAGGATATATCGTTCTGACAATGGGCATCATTTTGGATATCACTTGGATTCTTATCCTATAAAAAAACATCCCTTTGGCTGGAGGTATAAAGAACATGGCTTGTTTGCATACTTGATCTTTTCTTTTGATTTATCTTATTGCGCTCATTCCAAGGACCTCTTGATGATATCCGACGAAGGATTTAGAGATAGGAAATGGGGGCGATCATTATCCTTTTATCTGTTGTGCTTGTTGGACATTCTTAAAATAACTTGGCCCGAATACTTGCTTTGTTAGGTATGTCCTAGCAAGTTTTCATGTCAAGTGTGAACAAGAATACTCCTATCTTTGTTGAGTCGAGTCCATCACACTAGGTACGCACCATCCGGTTTCTTTATACCTTGATGCATCGTATCTACATGTGTAATCAAACACAAGGTAAGTAGCCCTTTTAAAGTCCCAATCCTTGATAAACAAATCAACATCATCTATTATCATCATCATCTCTAATAAAGTATCGTTAGATCATGGACTTGTTGGATCCTCTTGTCATCATCTCATTTCCGCACTAACATCATCATCACCAATGCATCCATCATGCATCCATCCTGCATCCACAAACCGTCAGCATGCCACATATCATTCATATCATACATAATAGGAAACAACGATCATTTCACATGCATTGCATTTCATCATCATAATATAGATCCGTTAGTCTAAGCATCTGCATAAATCATACATTTGCATAATCATAGCATATCACATCATCATTCTCATCCATCTCACATCATATCATCATTTAAGTTGTTTAGGATAATATAGATTTGTTATTCTAAGCATCTTAAAACATATCATTGCATCATCATCCATAACCATCCATTTTGAACCTCTTTATCGCTAGATCGACCCTCAAATCAAATCTTTTCGCTCGATCTCGAGGGGGCAATGTACTAGTGTACTTCTTTTCGATGGGGCAACCAAAATTAGAAATTTTTGAATTTTGATCGGGCAAGTTTATTCTTTGAACCAACAACAAGTACATTGCTAAAGAGTGGCAAAATGTAGACATGCAAAATTAACATTATGCATCCGCTCATTAAATTAATCAAGCTCATCCATTCACCAAGTAAATCAAGGACTATTTAATTCATTCCTAAGGTTAGTCATTTAAATTAAATAAATCAAAGTCTCACATCAACCTTTTAATTAAATAAACCAAAATTTATTTAATTAAAATCCAAATGCATATTTCATCCCTCTTTGATTTACATAAATCAAAATATTTGAGTCAAATTGGTCAAAATCATCCTAATCATCATTAAGCTAATCTAATCCTAATTAGCCTAACCTAACTACCCATCACATTCTCTAGATTTTGCCACTTGCACAAATAAATCAATTTATTGATTTATTAAATCCAACATTTTCCATCAACATGGCATCTTTGAGGAATATTCCCTCAAGTTTGAATTAAAAATCAAGTGGACATGCATCCAACAAAGAAATTAATGTCTCTTACATGTCCCTTGCAAAGGTCAAACTAAGCATTAACTCTCAAATTCAAATTTGAATTTCCCCCTCTTGGGCACATTTCCCAAATCTTGTACACTCCTCAACCACTCACAAGTTGACAAGTGGCCTCATCTCATTGGTCCAATCTTTGTCCCACATTCATCCATTTGGCTATTTCTCTCATCAAAAGAATCTATAAATGAGAAGCTTCATCTTTTATCAAATCCTCCACAATTCCATCCACAAATCTTCATGTAAAGTCACTCTCTTCAGGAGAACTGATTTTTCCCACCATCACTCCATCTCAAGGCATTTCATCATTTAGCTTATCTTAGCAAGGATTGGGAAAGGGCTTTTTTCCATAGAAGCACCAATCCAATATGAAATAGGGTTTATTTCATGTTTTGTATGCTTTAGTATATCTTATAATTTGTTTGCATTTAGAAACATGATTTATTATTTCATATGGATGCTTGATTATTAGCTTGGTTTAAAAATACTAACCATTTGCAGATTTGGCATCCACACATTTGGCGCTAGAAGGAGGGCTGGATATCATTCTTTCTTATCTTTTCCCAAAATTTCTGCATTTTTCTTCACACCCAGAAAATTCCAACACTGGGAGCTCAGCGTCGCTGTTTTGGCACCGTTGGAATTTGAAATTGTGACGCTAGACTCATCTCGCCAAAATACTTGAATTTCAAACTCCGCTGCTAGACTCGCCGACCTATAGAAATTTTCAAAAAATATTAAACTCCAACATTGGACGAAAACTGCGACGTGGGGTGAAAAGAGTGACGCAGTTGAGCTCTTTGTCCCGACACAGAGCAACGCTGACTAGTAAGCGGCGCTCTGAGAGCAGCGCTGGGAGAACAAATTGCGACGCAGTCACGAGTTGCGACGCTAGGAGACAGTAAAAAGGGAGAATTTAATTTTAACACGTGTCTTTTGATTGATGATCAATTCATATTTTGTTTTCTGGTTTTTAACTTTTGTATTTTCCAGAATCTAACTAGTTTTTCTTCTTTGAAGGTTGGAAATCGAAAACAAAGGAAGGAGGAGCATGATGATGATATTTCGTCCAATCAAAGTGTTTCTAAACACTTTAGTGTTTGTTTAACACTTCTTCGAGGAATTATTAGCACTTCTTTCTTAGGATACTAACTTCCTTTGAGTTTAAAAAGAACCTTTTTGTTTATTTCTTGCAAAGGGTTAAAACAAACAATAGGATCAACAACATGGCTAAGGCATGAGATTAAAATATTTTGTGGGTAGAGAAAAATATGTGGAAAGAAACTACAAAATCTAAACTAGGGTTTGGAAGGTATTTCATGAGTATGAGTTGCAAAAGGGAAGATGACCTCTTTACCCAACATCATGTTGGAAGACAATCAGTGTTTTATTCGTAAGAATTACAACACCTAGAAGCAATGAATGCTCACAGTCTTCAAGTAAAAATGTCTCAAAAAAAATCATCTTTGTTATCAACACTCTACCAACAATTACATGTAAAGACCAAGACAAGTTCGATGAACATGACAGAGAAGCAGTCATGTTGATAAATTTATCAATGATTGATGAAATACTTCTAGAGGTTCAAGTAGGTACAACCTTTGTAAAAAAGTTGGAAGCATTTGCAAGAACTACATGAGACTTCATATAAAAGTGAGGCCTTCTTAAACAATGTGTGTTTTTTGATCATGATGGGTAAGAAAGCATCCTTGCAAGAGAATTCACTCGAGATTATGTACATCTGAGATCAATTGTCAACCATAGGTCAGAAGATGGAAGAAGAGGGCATCGTGGTACTAATCACACTAAAATTTGTACCATGTGCTTATGAGTATTTTATTGAGACACTCAATATCACCTCTACCAATGTTGATTTGAAGTTTGAAGAGTTGTGCAATAAGCTCTTATAGCAGGATAGATAGAAGAAATAGTCTGGTAGTAGCAGTAAGACAGTGTGGAATAGGCATTTGCAGCCAAAGATAAGGGAAAAGGAAAATGGTCATAGAAGAAAGTGTAACGCCCCCGCCAAGGAACCCTAGAGGACAACACTAAACTAGGCCAAATTAATGGAACTTTTTTTTAACAACAAAAGAATGCATAAAATAACATAACAAAATAATCTAAACGTAGGTCCTCTAAGGTTCCTCGACTGCGCTACTCACAAATCAAGATTACAAGAACAGAGATTGCATGATCGATCTAACATGCAAAGTTCATTTTTAAGCACCACATTAAATAATTCTACATTACTTACTTCCATAGCATGGCAACTGAAAATAACATTAAAGATCATTTCTAGCTAACTATCATATGAAATATGCATTTCTTTACAATACTCATACAAGATGAAATCATCATTATTTGTTACATCATTACAATATTTATGACATTGCTTCCCCTAATACATGTGGGAAGACTTCATTAGATTACATCACTAGGTACAAATTAAGATACAATCGAATATACAAATACATGAAAGGTTGCCTTCTTGAAATGGAATAGGAACTGTAATCAATAGTGTAATGAACAACCTCCATGCACACAAACATGTAGAAAGAATACACAATGGAGGAAAAAGCACCAACCTCTCGACCATGTGGAACCCTGAGGTCCACCCCCCATGCTAAGAGATAACACAAGGTCCCACATCATACAGACAGTCAAGAAATAAATAGGCTCACATAAGAAAGGGATTATACATGACTCCAATACAACACTACTAACAAAACCAACATCACTTACAACACTTACTTCACTTCCAAAGGAAATCGCACAACAGAACAAAGAAATACAACTAGGGAATGCTAGACTGCAATAGGGAGGAGTGTCATCACATAGCTCGATATGGGTTGTCCTGGTAGATCTTCCTAGGCCTTGGCCCCCATTCTGGGTTATCTTGACAACCTCTTCTGATCCATACAAACTCATGTCGAACCAACATACCTTTCATGAAGGACAAGGAAATTGATCTTGCCATTCCAGGCCTTCCCATCTCATCTCAAGCCTAAACAAGCACTTAAGCCATGAGTGAGGTATATCATTATCTTTATTAATGTGAATTCTACCCATCCCTCTAATTCATTATTAAGGTTATCACTAGATTAAGAAACCCTCCAATGGGTTGTCCTAGAAACCACTTTGGGTTCCATCCCCCATTGAGAACCACTCCCCCTACTTGCTACTAGTAAACCCTACACATAGTAGGGCATTGCCCATCTTGCACACTTATCACAATCACATAAACAAAAGTTAGGACAACATGAACCCATGTCCCAACCCATAGCCACAATTCAACCATCATGAATAGGTAGTACAACACTTAGGGATACACATATGCATACCCTTCAACAGAATATCATCACAAAATATAATGAGTCTGTGCATAGGCAGGAGGCAACACCCTTAGGATTTCCATTTCACACAATAGACATGACCCACAACATAGCCAAATCACTTTCAAGGTTAAAGAATAATAAGGACCATTCATACAAATATACCCCCTTCCTAGGCCTTTGGAAACCAACATGCTAAACACACTTCCCAACGTACTTCACACAAATGACATCCATCTTAATCAATTACCTAAAAACTGAATCCAAATACCAAGAACCATTGTTTAATACAAACAATTAATCATAGCATTATAACCATGAAGATATTCCCCTAAATAAGGCATTATTCACTACAAATAATTATATTTAAAACACAACTATAACATTATTTAAATAAACATCTTCATTGGACTAGTTACTACGAAACCTTAATATTTTAACTTTAATAAAATACTACAATAACTCCATTCTAATTAATTATTTCACGTAGCAATTCCATTAAATACTTATAAAAATAACTAGCATCCATTTACTAACTGGTTAACAAGAGAAAAATCTAAATCCTTTAACATTAATCTGGATCACTTAACTAATCTACAAATCTTTCAATTACCTATATATGAATAAATCAATTCACTTTAATTATTTACCCAATCCAGTTATTTGTAACAAATTAAATACTTGGTTTAATAATAATTACCTAGTTCCTCTATCTATAACAAATTAAATGCTCAATTTAACAATAACTATCCAATTAAAATCGTTTATTAAACAACATTCATTTATTTCTCAGCTTTCTAAATTTATTTTACAAATAAAATTAGTTTTCTAATTAAACAATTGAAAGAGATATAGTTTTTCTTTTCTTTTTGTTTTGATTTATTAGTGATCTAACCAAAAATCAATTTTTAATTAGAAAGTAAATTTCTTAATTGAAAATTTAACTCAATCAATTGAAGTTTCTTTTAATATCTCTTCTTCTTTTGTTTCTTTCAAGTTTTATTTTTATTTTTATTTTTTTTGTCTTTTCCATTACCCATGGACTTAATATACTATAACTTCTTTTAACAAGTTGCTTAGAAACGAATTTTACAAAAAATCAATAACCAACTAAATGTAATATTCTTCTTTAAATCCTTCTATAACTCAAATAATCACAATCCAATTCTTCTACTTTTTTCAAAGTTTCATGATTTAATCTACTCAAATTAAGCAGCTAACTAAAACTAACTAGCAAAGAATATAAATTTCCTCACAACATTTCTATGCATATAAACGTTTTCTTTCTTATTCCTCTACTTCCGCAATAAATTTAAATTAGAATTTAATTCCATAATAAAATATTTAAAGAGAAGAATTAAGACCTTAAACAAAACTACTTACAACTACCATCTTCTTATTACATAACATTTTTATTTCTTCGCTTATTCATGGAATCATAAATGAATTTACTATTATTTCTAGTAGTCTTAGAAATTATAAATTTTACCATTTACTAGTATGATTATAATATTACTCTTGAAATCAAAATTACTCAACTACTAATTTATTTGACAATAACAACCCAATGTTGACATTACCCAAAAACGCTAATACTAATATTATTCACATGGTCTATATTCCTAAACAATGATATTATTATTGTGATTGAAAATCACTACAATTATATTGTCAAGAAGTAAAGTATATATTACTTTTCCTCTCAACATTTTCTCAATAAATGGTAAATACAAAAATTTTAAAAGCGGGGATCAAATGATATTAACCCAAGCAATAAAACTTCCAACTAATCACTATCAACTTATGCCTACCTCCACACACAACAGTGATCATAATGATTCCTAAATTTACAAAAACTATACAATTTAATAGATTCAACATGCATAAACAACTTGGGCAACCATTAAGCTACCTCCACCAACAAATTTTCTTTCCGTAAATTTATTCAACCTAAACCATAAACAACTATTAGTTTCAAATTAGCAACTTTCTATTGATTATTTCATAGATATAATAAAGAAATTTCTAAAATCATCAACTAGATTAAACGGCTACTTTTCTTAGTTTTTTTTTTTTCTTATTATTTTTTTGTTACTAAATCCTACATTGATTTTCTTATTACTAAATCTTTTAAATATATATAAATTTCATATTTATTAAGAATAAAGTTACCTTTTAGACAAACAATAAATCAAAACTATTTATTCATTTAACAACTAGTTTTAACATGATTCTATTTAAACTGATTATTCTTCTTACATTTACAGGTTTACAAATAGAGCAGATTTGATTTTCTTGTATTTCTCCAACTAGTTCATTGAGATTACAGACAACAAAATATAATTGCATGTTTACACCTTGATGTATGTGTGTGTGTGTGTGTGTGTGTGTTTGTTCGTCCTCTTATATAATACGTTGGGTGCATTGAGAAGTAAAAAAAAGTTTTCAGCAATAAAAATTTATTGCTATTTAAGATAAATTATATGGCAAGACCCTCCTAGATTGACACCCTCCTTCCATGGCAGCCTGTGCTCTACATATAAATTATATGGCAAGACCAAGAACTTATATATTTTATTTTTATTTCTTCACTTATCATATAATCTATCACATATAAGAAAAATATTTTTTCACTATTAACCATAATATAATATATATGTATATATGTGTATTATTAACGAAATGTAGCCATGGGGGAGCAGCCTGACAACACCCTCGTATTTCAACCATATCTCATAAACTACGATCTGGGTTTTTGAGATTTTTGAACAGAGATTAGAAGACAACAAGGAAAAGAAACCCTCTGAATTTATCACCGACCTAGTTCGTAGAAACAAAGATATGGATGACCCAATCAGACTAATTTACTGGCAAGGAACAGAAAGGCAATAAACATCTATTAATTTTTATTCTGGAATAAATAATTGTTTCGTTTCCAGGAAAAATAAGACAATCCAACATTTGTTTTCAGAAGCAAGAGAGAAATCAATCCATTGATTGTATGTTTGGAAAAACAAAACAAAATATTAAAATCCAACCTAGATTAGACACAATCAGACTAATTTACTGGCAAGGAACAGAAAGGCAATAAACATCTATTAATTTTTATTCTGAAATAAATAAATGTTTCGTTTCCACGGAGAATAAGACAACCCAACATTTATTTTCAAAAGTGGAGAGATAAATTAATCCATTGATCGTACATTTGGAAAAATGAAACAAAATATTAAAATCCAACCTGGATCAAACACTTGGCAGGAACGCAATTGATGTCGAGCTCAAACATTCGATGCAATTTCAACTTCTCTGAAACCCCAATCCCAACATTTTGAAAAACACAATTCCCAGTATACTCAACAACAGAAGAAAATTTACAAACAACTCTCTCCACCTTCTTTTCCAACCCAAAATACCAAAAATCCCATTTTCTAGCATAATCAACAATCTACGAAATTTTAGACAATTTTCTCTCCCAAAAAGTACCAAATGAAATGCCCCAAGAGCAAAATATATACAGGTACGGGAATTCCAACCAACTATATAACAAATTATAATTGGCTTTTAACCTTCCCCACACAACACAATAGTTAATTTTAAATTAATTAAAAGCTTTTCATTTAAGAAAAAACATAACAATATAATACGATAAATATTCAATTTTACACAAATGGGTAAAACCATTTACCCAACATTACTTACATATTATAATTAATTATATAACCTGACTTTATAATATTTTTTATTTATTTGCCTTATTATTATTTGTTCATTTTAATATTACATTATAAATTTATTTTTAGTATTAATTATGATTATTTATTTATATATATTTATATATATATATATTTTAAATAAAAGTGGCTATGCCACTAAACATTTTATTGATTAGGAAAAAGTTTACAAGCCCTAGTTCAAAAGGAGCATACCAGCAAAAAATAACTAGGGAAGAAAACCTTCGGTTACAGCTCCAAAAAAAGACAAAAAAGCTAACCTAGAACCCCAACCAGACCCAGAAAGATACCCCAAACACGATAATATCACTTAACCCCCCAGAGAAGCCCCCCACAGAAAAAGACCCAGAACAAGATGCAATGGCTTGGTACCAGATACCAAAGCAAAATATTTCTCCTAATCAAACAGATCTAGCAACATAGTATGACAGTGGCAGTAGATGATCCAAAGAGAATTTCTCTTTTTTCTTCAGAGGAGGAAGTGTCACTGTTGAAAGATCTAGCAGCTTCATCGAGCAAAAATGCAATGCCAGAAATAAATTAACACCAATGGACAGAATATCAAGAGGAAGGTTGTCCTTGAGCTGAAAACACCCCAAAATAGTTTCCTCAAAAGTAACACTCATAAATCTTGACCTGATAACTAGACAAAAGAAGATCTCCAAAAAAATCGTTAGAAAGAAAATCATTCTTATGAATAATCTAGCAATGGGGAATGAACCTTAAACAAAATAATGCAAATTTAATGCTTCACTGAGATCTGAAATAGATATCAAATCAGGAAGATGGGGAAGCTGACCAAACACTGACAAGAATGTGCATAGGCAGTAAGAGAGTAAGAACAACCCCAAATTAAACACCAAGATTAACAATCACATGGAGGTGCAAAGGCAGTTTGATCCCTTCAAACCACTGCCAAGCAGCAATAGGCATAAATAGAGCAAACAATTGGCATCGACCAATGATAATTTTATATTCTAATCGCTGCACATTGCAAAACCTGAATCATGTGGCCACAAAAAAGTACAAAGCCACGAAATCAATTTTGATATTCCACTTTTAAACCATGTTTGCAGTGGAGAGAAGTGAAACATAACAAAATACCAAAGCACAACCATGGAAATCCAATGGACGACAAAGTTGTCCAGGAATACCACCACAAAACTAGAAAAGAACAGAAATGAAGGAGCTCGGCATGAAAAGAAGACAACATAATACATGAAGCAGGTAGTCCCAGGTGCACAAACCTCAAGCACACCTTTCTAGATCAATTCTCTGCTATTTTGCATGTTCACAATTGATTTATTAGCCAATGAGTCTGCTAAAGAATTTGCTTCCATTAAGGCCAAACCCGATAAGGAGAAAGCAAAGAGAGCATTCCCTGTGAAAAGAGATATGCAACCAGGGAGCGAAACAGAGCACCAACAAATTATTAGGTGAGAAAAACATAGGAAATTTATATATTTATTTATCAAAGACACACCCTTTTTACTTAACAATCTATTTTAATGCATAAGATAACCAAGACATTATCATACAGTTTAAATTAAATAAAAACCAAATACCTAATAATTATCTAACCACTATCCATGGTCAAAAGAAAAACTTCAAGCAACTCTGACTGACCACTGACAATACTGACAAGGTATCAAACCGGATACTCATCCTCTTCGAGGATGATGGCTAGGGTAGGGGACCAAGTGTTATCTCCGATCAACTAATCCATTGGGTTTCAAGGCACGCTTAGACCTGCCAATTCAGGTGGAGTCGATGCCTAGTACCTACAATTTGCAACACACAAAACGGTCGTACATATACATGTCCATATAAACAAACACATTGTGGAAGGGAATCATAGCGTCACAGGGTACTCACAAGTGAGTGATGTGACACTGTCCCTTTCACCCAAACATATCGGTAAGAACATCACCAAGTAATTAAATCAACTCATATAACAATCAATTACATAGAAATTAGGATAAAATCAATCACATAGCAATCATGATAAGATAATCACATACTAATCATAACATGTGCATAGATATATACATATAATGTGACACCCCTCTGTTTTGTTATGTTTTTCTTGATAGCTCAGATACTTTGTTGGACCTTATTTTATGTTATGGTTGTTCTATCGCTGACAATGGGACGATGATAGACTATATGGATGTGATGATACATTATATGTATGGTGATTATGTTTTATATGCTTTATGTTTGCATAGATGCTTAGTTGTGATGACATTGCTATATATGCTTATGGTAGTTAATTGAAATATTATCTTGTTAGTTGATGTGACATTGTATTGGTGAAGAGAACGGTATTGCATCACTCGCTTGCGAGTGCCCTGTGATTTCCGCGATTCTCTCTTCACGGTGTGTATGAATTATTATTTGTATACATGTACGACTTTCACTTTTGTTGTACGTTTCCAGGTACAGGACAACGGCTTCACCTAGTTTCACAGGTTTGAGCATGTCCACTACTCAACAGTAATGATTGGGAAATAGTAACTGGTTAACCTTGTCAAACCTTTACCCTAGCACAATGTGTCATTAGTTCGTATGTTGGTCATAATCCTTATCCATGATGGTCTTGGTATTTTATTTATCGTGCAATTTTAAATTGTAAGGATTAAATTATATGTTGTGATTAAGTATTTAATTAATATGGAGATTTTATTATAAATTAATTAATTTAATTTATGTTATATTATTAAGTAAATTTAATTATGAAATTTATTGGGAATTAAAATAAATAAGTTACTTAATTGTAAATTAGATTAAATAAATTGTTTTAATTTTAAATGCATATTTGGGAAAAGATCTTAGAAATATCTTGGTTTGTTAAAGAAGAGATATTTGTTGTGCAAACTGGAAGTTAGAAGGATTGGTTTTCTTACTTTCTTAAAATTGATTTACGGAGAGATTGATTGAAATTGGTGAGAAAAGAGGAAGTTGTTTCCACGGGAAAAGAAGATAGAGGTTTTTGGAAAAGAAAATAATTGTTTTGTGGTTGAAGAAATTGTAGATCTTAGAAGCTTTCTGATAATTCTAGGAATCTAGTTTGTTATATTCTTGGTTGTGGATTGTTTATGTTCTCTGAGAAGTGGCAATTCTTCTAGAGGAAGCTTTGGCAATCTTGGAAAATTGAAGGTTACAGAGAAGCTCGGCATCAATCCTCAAGGCAACAATTCTTCTGGAACAGGTTCCTTAATTGTTTTTGTGAATTTTGATTTGAAAGAGTTATTTAATTATTGTAATGCAAATTGGAAAAGATTAGAAGAGGTTTTCATTACTGTAGAAGCTTTTGTTTTTAAAAGATTGCCGTGAAAATTGAACCTCTGTAGAAAACAATTTAGATCCTCTGTGTAAATTGGTCATTTGAAATAGATTGATACAAAAGGAAATTATAGATCTCTGTAGAAAATGATTTATTTTAACACAATAGGAAATTCAAAGAAAATATTTGAGAATTTAGGGAAACTCTGATAAATTTATAAATATTTTTCCTATAGAAAAGTATTGTGAAAATTTGTTCAATTGTAGTATTCATTGATAAATTTATATATATATTTATATATGTATATATATATATATATTGTAACATATATATACATATACATATACAAATATATATATTTATGACTGTATATTTTCATAAAATTTTCCTTTTGAAATTTATTCTTAAAATTTTTATATGAAAAAAATCCATTGTGAAATTATACGACAATTTTTATATTAATAAAATCGCAGGTTTAAACAATAGTTATGGTGGAGGTCGGGGCTACAACAACTGCCCCACAAAGGGACGCAGACTGTGGGCAGTGCCCAACGCTGCTCACAGGCTGCAACCCTATGGGGAAGGCTGCGCAATAGCCAACCCCCACACACAGGCTTTGCCTGTGCGGGCAGGCCAGGCTTTCGATTTTGTACCACTGTGTGTTTTGTTTAATATATAATTTATATATATATAATATTTAGTATATATTATATATTTTAATATATAATGTATCTATATATATATATTATATCTATATATATATATTTGTTTTGTATAGTTGTAAATATAGTTCATTTTTATATATTATATAATATATTTATTATATATATATAATTGTGTGTATATATGTATATATACATAATATATATATATATAATTAAATATATTTATTTAAATTGATGTTATTATTTAAATGATTTTTATGAGTAAATGGATTTGGTTTTTAAATAAATGAGTTTCTTTTATGGTGTAGTTGATTTTATAATTAAATAATATATTTATATGTTTATATATAATTATATTTAATTGTATATATACATATTAAATATATTTGTTTAATGTTTGTTTATTAGAATAGATGTATACAAGCACGATTAATTAATTAGAAATGATTAATTAGTTTAATTGTGAAATTGGGTTAGATATTATGTGTGGTTGTGAAACTCTAGTTAAACTTTTGATATAATTTTGTTGTGGATTATTAATGGGAATTGTGTTTTGAATAGTGTATTTTAGTGTGAGATATTGATCTATTGGATTTAGGAAATCCGAATAGTAGTGCTTTTAATTAGATGAGATTGTTTATTGTAACTTCTGGTATTTTTGTAATTGGGTATTGTGGGGGATATTTGTTGTAGAGAAAATGTAAGTCTTCCAGATTGTAATTGTAAAAGGGGTTGTTTTTTTATTCACCCTTGAGATTTCCTTGGGTAGTGCACGTAGTTGGTTTCAGTATTGGACATCCGTAGGAATGTGTTATCTCTTGTGTTATGTTATTATCAGTTTGTGCACTGTCTACCCTTGGGTGTAGAATGAGTTATTGTGTTGTCGATAGGGGAGTGGCTTTCAACGAGGGTCGGGACACAAAGTGGTCCCAAGATAGCTCGTGTGAGAGTCAGTGTAATCAGTGGAAATTAAATAACCTACATTAGGGGAATGGGTAGTTAACACATTTAACTTGATAATTAGCGTCACTCATTGGCTCAAGGGCTTGTGTTAGACTTGAGATGAGTCGGGAAGGCCTAGAATGGAAAGGTCATTATCTTGTCTTCTTGAAAGATAATCAATTCTGCACTGGTGTGCATGTGGGGCCGGAGTTCGTAAGAGGTTACCAGGATAACCCAAGATGGGGGTCGGGACCTAGGAAGATCTCCTTAGGATAACCAATGCAACCTTTGTGATGACACTCCTCCTATGACAATAGATAGTTGTTTTGTACAGTGGTTGTTCTTGATTCAGTGATTCTGGAAGCAATGTGACCTTTTGTTGGTGTTTACTAGTATTTTGTTACCTTGTATATTGCTTATGTCTAGAGGTAGTAGGTTTGTCTTGGTTACCTGTTACTATCTCCTAGCACGGGGCTTGGGCCTATGGGTACCATATGGTTGGGTGGCATGCACCTTACACTACTGAGTTTCTCTTCCTGTTCGTGATGGCGAGATCTTCTTGTTCGAGGAGCTCATGTGGTTCTATGGATTTGTACTTCTCTCTCATTGTAATAGTGGACACTATGTAATTGTAATCCTCATTTGTATCGAGGAGAACCCTTGTGATGTAATTGTAACATTATGTATGATTTATTTATCGTTGCATTAAATGGTATATATTGTTTATATGGTGTTGTATCTGTGGAAATATGCTCATTACATTTCTATGTGTTAGACTTATTTTGCAATGGATTACTGCTTTGTTGTATGTTGTTATCATGAGTTAATTCCATATACTATGTTTTAGAATAATTTTGTAAGTTTGGAATTTCACATGTAGACACGTTGCGTGGCCTAGAGGATGTATGTGTTAGAGTAGGTTACTTCACTCGTCATTGTTACTCTTTTTAAGAAAAAAAATAGTTGTGCTTCCGCAGTGTTGCATCGTCCTCTAGGTTGTGGGACGGGGTTTTTGAAATATGCCCCTTAATTTTTTCTTGGATTTTCACAACACAAACCAGCACTACGCCAAATGTTAGCATTAGATCCCAAAAGATATCCATCTTTAAAAGATCTCAACGCCAAGAATGCACACTCAATCCCAAGGAAGGAGAGGTGTTGTCATATGGCGGAGAAAACAAAGCAATGATCTAAACTTGAAATACAAAGCTGGAAATGAAAAGTAGGCGGTGAACCAGCCATGAGAATTTCCACGCTACCACTTGAACAGTGGGGGGAAAACATTACAATACAAAACTAATTCATCCGCTGCGGCGGGCATCCACTTAGAGTGGGGATTCACCACTTTTCAGTGGGTACAAAAGATAGATTAACAAGTTCTTTTCCACACTGGCGGTAAACCATCCAGGGGTTACAATATTGTAATTGAAACACAATAAATGCTTAAATAAGAATGACTGGACAGTACTCCTGTTACCAACATTTACAATGATCTTATTAGAATGAATATCATTAGAAATCTGCTCCAAAACAGTTGCAATAACTTTACTATATTTCTTATTACAATGATGAACTAAAAAGCCAAAGGAATATAGCAAGGGAAAGACCATACCAGGTCTGATTTTTAAACTAGCAAACTGTGATTCTCAACCAGCAACTAAGCAAACTTCCAAATGTTAATAACTCCCACAAATCTTCACCTAATTTCAATGAGACAACAGTTGATCATCATTAAATTTGTTATATCTTCACCCAAAGAGCTTCTATCTCCTTCAAAAGGATTGCACATTAAGTTAGCAGCATAGATGCCAAAGAGAGATTGCACAAAATGGAAAGAAATAAATCTTATATAAACTTCCAACAAACTCTAGTTCAGACCAGCAAGAATACTTTCACCAATTTGCTTCTATCCTCATCCAAAATGCTCCAATCACTTCCAAATTGAATGCACATGAACTAGAAGCTTAAACACCCATGAAATATAGCATAACTTGGAAAGTGCTAAGTCTGATATAAATTTCCAGTGAACCAAAATATAGACCAGCAAGCATTACAACCACCAATATGCTTAATTCTCTCACAAACTCCCACAATACTCTCCAAAACTGAAACACAATGCCTCCTAAAGGCAAGGTGACCAAATAACATGAATTAAGCAATACAAAGCAACAACAAATGAAAAGCTCAAATTCCAATGCAGCTATGGAGATGGTACGGCCCTAGGAAGAGGGCGACCTCTCTTAAAAATTGGAAACTTGATGATAAAATCTGATACTTCACCCAAAGGGTCGCCACAAGCATAGAAATTGATTAGCCTTTACCCACAACCAAATAAAAATCACACAAAGAGCTGCACACAAAATTCTACTTCAGCTATATAATAACCAGCAAGCTCAAATCTGGAAAAATCTCACCAAAACTCAACAATGAAGCTCAATATGCACTTCTGAATGAAGCTCACTCCCAATTGACCATCTAGGGAACCATAGTTTCAGGCCCGAAGAATGGTGTAGAAATACTAAGCTCCCCCTTAGTCGGGTTCTGAAATCAATTCAGCAGCATAGCTTTACAATATTTTCCAAAGATAATCAGCTCATCAAACAACAGCAATATATAAGTTTCAATTGGAAAATGAAGCAACAAGAGACTCTTCAAATTCCAAGAAGTTGAATCACTTCAACTTCCAAAAGGGACGCCACTTTAAGCATTTCACTTTTTGAAATAATAAAATATTAATCAACCTCTTTTAGGCATCCAACTTCACTTTGCAACAATAAAGCATTTAATAATTCATTAAATGCACCATTGACCCCTTAATGACCCCCTTTTAAAAACAACATGAATTGATGATTCCTAGGCATAGGGGTACAACTGAGAAACATAAAAATGACTAAGTATAAAACTTAATCCATGGAGATAACCAAAGCCACACTGAAACTGAAGGATAGCAAGATGACTTGAGCTAAATTGTTGATGATGCTACTGCCAAAATTAGACTTACTAAAAATAGCCCACTGCTATAAATAGTAAGTTCACATCAAAACAAAAGAAAGCCAAACTGAACACTGAACTGCAAAGGATTAAATTGCTGCTAGATAGATACTGCCAAAAGATAGACTTGCTAAAAATAGCAAACTGCTATAAATAGTAAGTTTGCACAACATCCTTTGAATGCCAACTGAGCAGTATTTGAAAGAGGAAACCCTAGCTTTCTACTTCAGCTTAGCCTACGGATTTCTGGAAATAGGCTAAATCCAAAAGAAGAGCGTAAGGCTAAAATGGGGACATTACAGTTTTACATATAAACAGATACACACATTATGATAAGCCTGTCCTTAAACATATTTAATAAGTCTTATCATAACCTTCACACATAGTCCATAAATTCATAATATACCACATTAACTACTTAACATCATTAGCACATACCTTTAGATATCCTTATTATTTTACCTTCATCTCCAAGTTCCAAAGCCAACTACCTACACATCCACGGTGAGAATGGAGGGGCAATACATCCTCCCCCTCTAAAACTTGACTTACTCCTAGAAGTCATAAACTAGGGTGGAAACATAGCACATTAGTATTGCAAATTCTATTACCAACATCAAAGTTGATTCATTACATCAAAATAATATACACTAGTTTTTCCTTATGGAAATAATTCATCTCACAAGGATATATACTTATATAGTCCATTTCAAACATGACCTATCCTTTTAGTTTTCAATGTCACAATAATAACACAATCAAGAATTGCATTTCAAAAATGATTCCATAGTGCATAGACCACTCAAATTCTTTACATATTAGCATTAATATCCATCAGTTTGTTTCAAGATTAAGAAAACATTGCACCCTTTTAATCCTAACGAATAAAATGTCTCATAATAGAAACATATAAAAGTATTCAATTTCAAATACATTACCATTTTATTTTCTTTACCCTTAAATTAGAATTCCTCTTCCAATACACTATTAAGCAATCAATACATCATAATGCTACACTTCCGTAAAACACATCATAATTATACACACAAAGCACACATTTTCATTAAATATCCATCATTTGCAAATAAGGCATTCCACTTTATTCATTATACAACACTAAATCTCATAACATATTCAACGCAAGATCATAATTTTACACCTTTTTAGAAGCATAGAAACACAATTTATCATTTCATAAGTACTATATTCATGATTTAACATACAATCTTCACATACATACACAAATTCACATCACTGAAAATCACATCACAAGGCTACACAAGGGTCCATAATGCATCCCAGATAGAAAGTATATCAATGCATTGTGCACTACATCATGGGTCCTATCCTTTCCATCGGTCTTCTGCACCATTGATGGGAAGAGGATTCGATGCATCCCATACTACACCGTGGGTTTGTTCTCAACCCCACAAGGCTAAGGATGTTAGGTGAGGATGGAAAAAATGGGAAAACATAATCTCAAGAGTACAATCAACTAGGACAACATAATGGGCTCATATTAAACCAAGGTGCCCAGTGTTAGAAACTTTGGCTCTGATACCAAGTGTAACACCCCCACCAAGGAACCCCAGAGGACAACACTAAACTAGGCCAAATTAATGGAACATTTTTTTTTTAACAACAATAGAATGCATAACATAACATAACATAATAATCTAAACTTAGGTCCTCTAAGGTTCCTCGACTGCACTACTCACAAATCAAGATTACAAAAACAAATATTACATGATCGATCTAACATGCAAGGTCCATTTTTAAGCATCACATTAAATGATTCTACATTACTTACTTCCATAGGATGACAGCTAATAATCAACATGTTAAAGATCATTTCTAGCTAACTATTGTGTAAAAGATGCATTTTCTTTACAATACTCATACAAGATGAAATCATCATTATTTGTTACATCATTACAATATTTACAACATTACTTCCCCTAATACATGTGGGAAGACTTCATCAAATTACATCAAGAGGTACAAACTGAGATACAATCCAATATAAAAATACATGAAAAGTTTCCTTCTCAAACTGGAACATGAATTGAAATCCACGATGCAATGAACAACCTCCAGGCACATGAACATTCAACAAGAATACCCAATGGAGGAAAAAACACCAACCTCCCGACCATGTGGAACCCTGAGGTCCACCCCCCATGCTAGGAGATAAAACAAGGTCCCACATCATACAAACAGGCAAGAAAGCAATAGGCTCACATAAGCAAGGGATTATACATGAATCCAACACAACACTACTAACAACACCAATATCACTTACAACACTCACTTCACTTCTAGAGGCACTCACACAATAGAACGAGGAAATACAACTAGGGAATGCTAGATAGCAATAGGGAGGAGTGTCATCACATAACACGATATGGGTTGTCCTAGTAGATCTTCCTAGGCCCTGACACCCATCTTGGATTATCCTGACAGCCTCTTATGATACCCGGCCCCCATAAAAACTCATGTGGAACCAACGTACCTTTCATGAGGACAAGGTAGTTGATCTTGTCATTCCAAGTCTTCCCATCTCATTCCAAGCCTAAATGAGCACTTGATCCATGAGTGAGGCATATCATTATCTTGATTAATGTGAATTCTACCCATCCATTTAATTGATTATTAAGTTTATCACTAGATTAAGAAACCCTCCAATGGGTTGTCCTAGACACCACTTTGGGTTCCTACCCCCATTGAGAGCCACTCCCCCTACTTGCAACTAGTAAACCTTGCACAGAGCAGGGCATTGTCCATCTTGCAAACTTATCACAATCACATAAACACCGGTCAGGACAACATGAACCCATGCTCCAACCCATAGCCACAATTCAACCATCATGAACACGTAGTACAACACTTAGGGTTTTCATTTCACACAATACACATATGCATACCCTTCAACAGATTATATCACAAAATCTCATGAGTCCATGCATAGACAAGAGGCAACACCCTTAGGATTCTCATTTCACAAAATATACATGACCCACAAAATATCCAAATCACTTTCAAGGTTAAACAATCATAAGGACCATTAATACAAATATACCCCCTTCCTAGGCCTCTGGAAACCAACATGCTAAACACACTTCCCAACATACTTCACACAGATGATATCCATCTTAAGCAGTTACATAAACACTTAATCCAAATACCAAGACATATTTAGCTGATAGGCTATTATTGTGGGGGAACCCCACCGGAATTTCTAGCAGTCTGACGCCAGAAACCGGTGGTGCCCGACAATCGGCTAATCATTCTGGCAGAATTTATGGTGGCAGAATAAATTATAAATTATTATGGTTTCTTCCTCTGTTGGCCCTTATGTCAAGTGTCATGCGTACTGTTCGAGGGATAGAAATCTTGAGATAAATTTTTCACCAACCAGTCATAACTCCGGTGCCAAGTGCCGACATAAACCCTAACTCTTTGCTTTTATCTTTTTTTGTACTTCGGACCATGAAATATTAAGTTTTTCTTCGAGAAGCTTCAAGTAAATCATTTAACATTCCTGTACTTCACCTTAAACAATATAATATTCAAATAAAACAATACATACAATAAGTTGTTGTACATCAAACACAAACTTGGGAGGTTGCTTATGTCACCAAGTATGGCTCGAGTGTGCCTACGCCGTTTCACGCCATTTCTTGCAGCCTCCATGTTTACTCTGCAATTTAATACACAACTAAACCTTCACTGCAAGTAATAAATGCTATCAACCATAAATAGCTCTCAGCTAGAGGAGATTTGCACGCTGCATGTTTAAAGTCTTTACAGGTAGAATTCTACCAAACAGTTGACATGCTTTGTCTATATTTTCCCTTTCTTGCATACAGTCTACCAGAGCATTGGAAAATAAAGAGTCCAGCAACGTATTCTTCAGAGGTAGACATTGGGATCTCCATAATGACTCGAATTTTAACCTTCACACAGCATGCTTTCTCAATTATTTAATTTTTTAAAATAATCTTCAACAATTTTAACATTAGGTATTATATAAGTAGTTTTATAAAGAATGATAAATAATGTATAAATTTTACTCTGGCCAATTTTATCTGTAGAGTAGTTAGTTTCTTTTTGCCTTTATTATTTCTCACAGTGAAATTGGGTTTATTTTTTCCTTTATTATTTCTCATGGTAAATTTCACCGGCCATATGTTTAAGTTTAGTGGAGCCCAGCGAATATAGATTGGGGCATTAAAAGTTTAAATCAGCTTATCTATGTAATCTCTGCTTTTAGCTTTTTCCCAATAAAAAATTGTTCCACACCTGGAGGCAATTGACTGTAATTTCAACACTTCTTTGGCTGAATGCTAAAGAATGACTATTAATTTTAGTTTGTCTTTATACATAAATTTAAAACGGGTGCTTCTGACATTTGTTTGTAATGACCTCCTGAAGATTTGATATTAAAATTGGCATAGTGGGCCCCAATTCTGGGGATCTTGATAGCGAGGAAACGTTCTATAATGAAATACTTCAAACTTAGATTATTAATATTTAAAAAAAAAAATTAAATTATGATTTTGAAATCATCTAATTAAAAATTGAAATCATTTGTTGTGTATATAATAAATATATCTACTTTTTGTGACCTCTCTTTACCCAATGAAAATATTCTTATGGCTTTTTTTTGAAAAGAAGATTAAAGAACTAAAAAAAGACACATCGCATGTGATTGTTAAATTAGTTAAAATTGAAAGCTAAATTTTACGAGGATATTCGTAGTTTTAGGAAGAAAAGAAAGTCACTTAAGCTTTATTTTCAAGAAAGCTATTTCTTTTCCCATTTAAACATCATTTGTTGTGTATATAATAAATATATCTACTTCTTTCTCTGACCTCTCCTTACCCAATGAAAATATTCTTATGGCTTTTCTTTGAAAAGAAGATTAAAGAATTAAAAAAAAACACATCGCATGTGATTCTTAAGTTAGTTAAAATTGAAAGCTAAATTTTAGGGAGATATTTGTGGTCTTAGGAAGAAAAGAAAGTCCCTTAATCTTTATTTTCAATAAACCTATTTCTTTTCCTAAAAAAGTGGGATATATAAATAAATAAATAAATAAAAGACTTAGTTTCCATATTAAATATCTAAAATCAGCTCCACCAAACTATTAACAAAATCCTAAATTTAAGTTATTAAGGAGATTAGTGAAAGGATAAGTTGTTAATATTAATTAATTAATTTAGACATCATAAGATATAAATAAAAGAGTAAATTAAAAAAATAGTGATTAAATTACTAATAGGTTTATTTAGCAAGTATTATTTGTTTTTAAATATTAATAATAATTATGTTATTTCAATTTTAGTAAAGGCAAAGAAGGGATTAATATGTTTATGTAGTTAAATGTGTTTATTTTATTTTAAATGATCTTTTCGATGAAGTTGGTAAAATGATTTAATTAGCCGATAGGCTATTATAGTGGGGGAACCCCACCGGAATTCTATAAAGGAATCTTTTGATAATAGGTTGATGGTAAATATATGTTGAAGGTAGGTAATAAGATTTATGAATACTAACGGTGGAGGGTAGAGTAACTTACTATTTTCAGATGATATAGGGAGGAAACTTGATCAATTAAAACTTTAGGTATAGGCAATCTATTCCAATCTTTAAAGCTTTTTGTGGTGGGTTGTGTTTAGAATTAATTGGTTTCCCAATGTTGCTAGATCAACTACTTTTATTGATTTGTTAAAGAAAAGAGATATTTTAGGAAAAGAATAAAACAATATTTTTTCTTAATCTAAATAATTTGATGAATAAATGTATATTCAAATTATATTATTTTTCCATTTAATGAATTCATTTAATTATATTTAAAGAATCTTGAAAAATCAAAAAATGAAATTAATATTTTAAAAAATAAAAGAAGAATACAATTATACAAACCATTTTCCAATAAATATTAATTTTAATAAATATACGTGTATACTAAGCAAAAGGAAACAATCAAATGTTTATAATTTTAGTATTTTTACCATAAAGATTTCATTTATTAGCTATCATGTGGAAATTATTTAATAGTTAACAAAGACTAAAATTAAATAAATATAATAAAATATTATATATATTATTTAGATTTGGGGTTAGTGAGTATGTGAAAATAGTTAAATTAGGATGATGTTATATATCAATAATATGGATTTAAAGTGATGGAAAATTATATTAAAAATATATTTAGAATATCTTATTTTTCAACAAAGAATTGAACTAATAAAAGAAGATAATAATCCTTCAAATTATGTTGGTGTGTAAGACTCAATAAATTGTAGATAATGCAACTGACTTTGAATCTCACTCTAGAAACTAGAAAATATGATTTAACTTGCTATGGCTTGATTATTTTCAATGAAAAAGCTTTCATAATCTTTAGACTTTTCTAAATCAAAATGTATTTGTAATTCTTATTCCTTATAATGTGTAGAAAAGTAGTAATAATAATTAACATAATTAAAAAAAATTGAAAAAAAAAAATTTAATGAAACAAAATTGAGAGTTTATGAAAGGTGAGTTTTACAAGAATTTATATTTTGAATTATCTTGCTAGATTTCATCTTAGATTCGACAACTTTTGTGGTTGGCAATGTAAGCTTTATTTGCTATATCATGGATCGTTACACACTATTAGGAAAAAAAGAGACAATCCAATTAGGTGGCACACCTCATAGGGTCGATTATGGAAAGCAAAATAGGATGTAATCGTATGTGTAATATGCTTGTTGTTTGGGTCTTATTGAATACCTATTCCCTTGTTAATGACAACTATTTTTAATATTAAGGTTGCTATTTTGAATTATAGTTTCAGGATATGGCTAATGCACAGGCACCTCAAGATGTTATTACTATTTCAAGCAGTGATTCTAAGCCCAATACACCCTCAGCACAAACCCATGAGTTACCTCTATCAGCAACCGACTCAACATCTGTGGATTGGTTGGGTTTTTCTCAGAACAATGTTGAAGCTTTTTCAAACAATATCTTGATAAGTTGTCGTGAAATCTTTGAAGAAGTTATGCAAACAAGTGAAGATGTATACAATGTGCAAGATCATGAAGTTGAATTGATGCAAGAAGTTGTCCAAAAATTCCATGCGACCTATGAAACACTTGAGCTATACTATGGTTTCTTGCGTGAATTAAAGTACCGTGAATATTATGGAGTGGCCAATGCATTTGGACTAAAGTGTGAATTCCAAGCTTTATTGACTAATATATGGTCTAAGAAGTTCAACTAATTTCTTGGAAGTTAACTACTTTTTTGTGATGTCAATCAAGATTACTAGCATGAAACAAATTAGATGTTTTTGTGAAACCAAATGAAGAAGCCAAAATAGATATATGTAGAGCAAAATGGATTTAGTGGGAGTTCAACTAACTTCTTGGAAGTTAGTTACTTTTTTGTGATGTCAGAAGATGCCAAAATAGTTATATGTAGAGTGATATGGATTTAGTGGTTGCCCTTATATTTCAAACCTTAGTTGCTATATATTATGTTTATATTGTAATGTCATTGTACATATTGATCTTTGTAATTCTAATTTTAATGAATAGAACTTATTGTAATACTTGTGTCCCCTTATTTTCAATATTATGTTGAACTATAACCTTAATTCTAACAAATATATATTGCAACATTGCTGAAAATGATGATATATTTGAACATCATTGTAAAAATTCACTCTGGCAACATTTACCTATGTACAACATTGCGCCCAATGTTGAGAATTTTGAAGAAGCTATGCGAACAAGCCAACCTGTATGCGATGTGTAGGATCATGGAGTTGAATAGGTGCAAGAAGTAGTTCAGAAATTCTATGCAACATGTGAAGTCCTTGAGCTATATTATGGTTTCCTTGATGGATTAAAGTAGCGGGAATATTTTGGAGTGGACAATGCATTTGAGCTAAAACATGGTTTCCAAGTTTTATTGAGTGATATATGGTCTTAGAGATTCAACTAACTTCATGGAAGTTGGTTATTATATTGTGATGTTGACCAAGATCACTAGCATGATACACATTACGCGTTTTTTTGAAACCAAATGAAGATGCCAAAATAGTAATGTGTAGAGCAAAATGGTTTTAGTGACAGACCTTCTATTTGAAACCTTTGTTGTTATATATTATGTTTACATTGTAGCACCTTTTCCTATTACATACTTCAACACTTATGCATTCTTATTCTCAACAATATGTTGAGGTATATGTTTTCTAAAACAAAAAATATACACCAATTCTATTCAAACACTATCTTACACGTAATATAATTTTGCAGGGTTAGTCAACTTCCATAGACCATGGCTACAATATTAACCACATATGCGATTAAACTTATCCATGATGGGAATCAAGGATGTGAACCTAATGTGCAGATTTTATCTATTTCAAACTTCAAACATGGCCATGAACGCAACAGCTGCTACAAGGTGGAAATATCTGATGGGGCTTACAAACTAAAAGCATCATTACCTCAAAAATACAATCATTACATAGCCTCTGGTGAAATTTCAGTTGGAACGATAATACGGTTGACAAAATATAATTGCCCCAAATCAAGTGGGTCTCGGTGAGTAAAGAATCCTCAATTTTCAAAAAGAAAATATTTTGAGCTTTTTAGCTTGTTCCTTATATTGCTAATTCTTATTCTTGTGTTGCGCATGTATAGGTGGATTGTCATTGTGAACCTTGAGATTGTTTCTACAAACCAGGATATAATTGGTGAACCTACTTCACTTTATATGGAACAAGAGCACCATATAGAACAAGTAATGGGAAATTCCTCATATCCACATGTGGACCCTCAGACAATTAGCACTACTAGAGTATCAACTCCTACGCGAAGATTATTTGGCATAAATCCTTGTAGGGATGGAATGGAAGCACCAGTCATAGTTACACCCATTAAAAGTTTGAACCCTTTTCAACCAAGATGGACTGTCAAAGGTTGTGTGACTGCAAAAAAGGATATTCGCAAGCACAATACCCAAAAAGGTATAGGTCAATTTTTCACCTTCGACATCATTGACAAAGAAGGGATTGAAACACGTGTGACTTGTTTCAATGAAGTTGTTGATCTTCATTATAAAAATATTACTATTGGAAAAACCTATACATTATCTGGTGGTGTAGTAAAGGCTGCTAATAAGCTTTACAACAAGTTAAATAGTGGGCTAGAAATTTCCTTGTCAATGGAGTCAAAGGTCACTCTTTGTGAAGATGACCATTCTATTCCAAAACACCTATTCTCCTTTACACTTATCAATGAAATTGAAAAGAAGAGTAACAATTCAACTGTTGATGTTATTGGAGTTGTCACTTGTGTTAGTCCAAGCTCCACAATAAGGAGAAGAGATGGAACAGAGGTTCTAAGGCACACGATATCCTTGTTGGATATGTCTGAGGCAACTATAGATATCACTCTATGGGGCACGATAGCAGAGAAGGAAGGTGCTCGTCTTCAACAAAAGTACCACCTACAAGAAACAACTATTCTTGCTATTAAAAATGGACGAGTCTGTGAGTACAACAGAAAGGTGTTGAGCACATCAAGCAATACAAATTTATTTATAGACCTTGACATACAAGAGAGAGAACAACTACAAACTTGGTTTGAAACAAAGTGGGGCTAATATTCTATCACCTTCAACAAAGTTTAGTGATCCACCTATGCCTACCACAAGAATAACAATTAGGGATGTTCGAGAACAAATGTTGCATAGAGTGCATCATCTCCAATGTACAATAAATGCAACATTGTTGTTCATCAAATCTAAATCATTTTGTTATCTGGCGTGCCCTAATGTAACGGGGGAAAGCAGTGCAAGAAAAGATTGGTGCAAACTGAAGATGAACAATGGTTTTGCTCAAAGTGTCAAGTAGCATGTACCTCTTGTAATTATAGGTACATACTACAAATAAGGTTGCAGGACCACACAGATATGCTATGGGCAGTTGCATTCGATGAAGGAGCAACAAAACTCATGGAAATGTCTGCGGAGAAGCTATACTCTCTACAGTTTGAGGATGACATAGAAAGGGATACTCAACAGATAATTAGAGACGTGTTGAACAAAAAATACTTGTTTACTTTGGCATGTAGAAATGAAACATACAATAATGAAGAACGTTTGAAGGCAACTATCACAAAGGTTGAGCAGGTTGACTTCACTGCAGAGAGCAACATCTTACTTTCCAATATCAAAGAAATGTGCAGTGACAAGAATGACCAACCATAGGATCAATAGATTATATTATAAGATAGTAGTATAGTTGATGGTTTTGTACAAGCAACAAAATGTATTCAAATCCCCAACCCCATGTGTCATGTCTACCTACAAATAGAAACATGTAAGCTACTAAATTTACATTTTCCCAACACATGTCATGTATATGAATGTTATAAAACTATAGTTGATGGTTTAGTTCAAATGAAAAAATGTATTCAAATCTCCAACCACGTGTCATGTCCAAAAAAAAATTGCTCCCTTCAATATTGTGCATTTAAATTATAACTATAATAGTAAAATATCAGCAAAACAAAACTAGCAAACTATATGTTTTTGCTTATGTCTGTATATATGTGCAATCTACTTCTTCTACCATTGTAGGACTCAGTTATTTTGGCATGATGTAATCTTCAACTATCTTAAAACTATACTTTAATAGATATTAGTTGTAAAAACTATGTGTTGAATATGTAATTTTTGATTTTCTATTTTATGTTTTCACACATGAATTTTAATTATTTTTTCCCGATGCTATTGGGTTGCTTACCTAAGAAATTTTATTCTTTTACCTTAATATCCCTTCTTGCAATTTTATTGAATTGTGTGAAGAACATTAAATTAGGATAATTGTCCATTATATATATGTATGTGTCCATTATATATATATATATATATATATATATATATCCAAAATGTACTTTTAGCATTGTAAGCTTTACATATGTTGTGTTGATGCCACTATAATTGTTCAAGTGTGTTTATTCTTCTCTTATTACTAATTTAGCCTTACAGTCCCACAGTACAGATGGAAGACCAATGCCCCGAAACAAGCCAAGCTTGCTTGCAACAACTAGAGATTAGAAGATAGCAAACCCGAAAAAGAAATCAAGATTACCATGCTCGAAATAAAGAAGCAATAGCCACCCGAAGGAGGATTAAAAGGTTGCACCCCGGGCAAATCGACCCCCATCAAAGAGAAGCACAAAGGCTACGTGATCATGAGAGAAACCACAATTACTATGCTCATCATAGAGAGGAAATAACTGCACAAAAATGCATTAAACATTTAGAGAAACAAACATGTCAAGGCCAACATATGCAACACAACAATACATAGAAGATCGAACATCATTCAGCAAAACTGCTACCTTCATAAAAACAATGAAAAGCTTTCAACAAAAGATAGATGCACTTTCCAATAGGAAAACATGCATTGTATGCAAGGAAAACTACCCAGGCATGCTTCTTCATTCATCGGACACTCATGCTACTTGCAAAAGATGTTTTAATGAGAGAGGTATACATCGATTCTCCTCACTCAATAACATGGACCTAGGAGAACAACCTGCTGTGCTGAAAAGACTAACCCAAGTGGAGGAAATGCTCATTGCTAGAGTAAACCCAATACTACAAGTAACCCATGCTCCTGGAGGGCAGTATAAATATAGTGGTCACACAATTAGCTTCCCACAAGATATCAAAAACATTGCAAAAGTTCTCCCTCGAAGGATAGAAGAATTGGATGTGCTCATAGTTCGAAGACTACACACTGAAGGAAATTTCTATGATTGTTATGTAAGTAGAAGTCACATCAGAGATGCATTGTAATACAAAGTAAAATATGACCCATACTATAATGATGTTTCCATAAGTGTTGATGGCTTGGCTCAAATTCCTGAAGTTAGCACAAATATTTCAAGCATGTTGCACACCATTGCCACTAGTGAATGTACAGGGGTGCCAAATAATGGGAACACCATTGATGAAGATGCAATTGAGGAGAGCATAGTACACACATCATCATTTATGGCTAAGTTTCCAAATAGACGTCGCGAGCTAGAAATTATTAAGAAAGCACTAGAGCTTGAGGACAACACAAATACCACTATAGATTGGCCTGAGATGAACTCATCACCAATAAATGAATACAATACCGAAGGCTTGCTTGATATGGCATTTCCAACATTCTTCCCCAATGGGGTTGCACTACAAATGCAACCACAAATTAGGGAAGTCTGAATGCACGAGTATGCACTGCACTTGATGAGGTTCCATGACCAGAGGTTTGGAAGACATCCAAGATTTTGATATTTTATGTTCAATATTATGTTACGACATCGTTGCCAAGGGCTTGCAGCAGTTTTCATTAAAAAAAATCAGAAGAAAACATCCCCACAACTATTGAAAACCTTCGTGCACACTTGAAAAACCTTCCTGACACACAATTAGCTGATGAGCTGATGCACTTTGGATCTTCAATTCGAGGCACAAGACCATATTGGAACAAGTGTCATTATGAGCTAAGAAATATGATCAACCAAATAGGGTCTCCCACTCTATTTTTCACATTGAGTGTAGTAGACACAAAGTGGTCGGACCTGCAACGATTGCTCTCAAATGACACAAAAGTGGAAATGCAAACAAACAAATAATGCTTGGACAATGTAATCAATAATCCCCACACCACATCATTATATCTGCACCAACGATTTACAGTATTCCGTGAAGAGGTCATCCAAAAACTTCTTGGTGCAAAAGATTATTGGTATAGATATGAATGGCAGCATCGAGGCACTGCACATGTGCATGGATTCCTTTGGCTCAAAAATGCACCGGACATGGATAATCTTGATTGGGAGAACAACACAGAATTTGAACAAGCAAGGAAATTCTTTGACAAGTATGTAAGTGCTTGGAACCCTCGTCCCGCTTCACTTAGAAACAACACAGTCTACCGTCCCCAACACAATGACCCATGCTTGCTAGACACAACTCATATATTAGCTACAAATCCCTCTCATGACTATGAGGAGGTAATCAACCTTGTCCAAAGGCACACAAAATGCAGAGAGGGAACATGCTTACGCAAAAAGGGGAAACAACTACAGTGTCGATACAAAGCTCCATGGAAAGAACAGATTGTATCTACCTTATCATGTGATGATAATGGGAAGGAAGAATATGAACCTGCAAGAAATGATGATAGGCTAAATATACATAATCCAGAAATGTTGTTGATATGGAGAGCCAACATAGATTGCCAACCAATTATCTCACGAGCACTTGTACTAAAATACATTGCCAAGTATGCGTCAAAAGCAGAGAGATCATCTAAGTCTTGTATTGATATGTTAACAAGAATATCTGCATGCCAGGGAATAGATGACATGGCTATCACAGCATTCCGAAAATTCATCATAAAGCTTGTTGCGGAGCGTGATATAGGAGCACAAGAAACATGTCATATGCTTCAAAAATTGTCGCTTGTTGTTTGTAATCGACCATTCACATCTTTGAATGTTGGCCGGAAAGTGTTCCAACGAATAACAAGACAAATAGATGAAATCCACCTCCATACAAGCTACTTACATTCCTACATTAATTGACCTCAAGAAATGGAAACAATAACACTACTTGAATTTGCAAGATCTTTCTCCTATTCTGCAAGGCGCAAAGGGTGCAAATGGAAAGAGAGAGAGGTAAAATCAATTGTTAATGTTTTCCCAAAGTTCTATAGCATCCCAAAGGAGGACTCAAACAACTTTGAAACTTTTTGTTGGAGTGAGCTACTATTATACAAACATTTTCGAAGCATAGAAAGAGAGGTAAGGCTTACTAAAGATACAATAATTGCAAATTGGAAGCAAATGTATGCAACCAAATATGATGTATGGCATGTTAATCGCACAATTGAAATGGAAGCAACCACTGAAGAAGAAGATGACAGCGATACAGAGATGGCCACAAGGGACACAATAGAACTTAACGAATGGGAATTGTTTTCACAAATGGGTCCCTCAAACAATGTGAGCCTAAATGAACTTCAGATGCTCGATAGGCATGAGTTTGATAACAACAATAAATGGGATCAACTAGTGGTACCTCAAGATCTTCATGAAATTGACAGCCAGTTCATACCCATGAAAAAGGCATGTAGCCAAGGAGAGACTATGGCAGGTAATTTGGATGTCCCAGACTATAAACTATCAGTGCAATAAAAACTAGCACTCACAATTATTATTGACCATAGTGAATGCCCCTCAGAAAAACCGTTACACATGGTTGTTCAAGGAATAGCAGGTACAGGAAAATCATACCTAATTGTCTGCATAAGAAAAGCACTCACAGGTAAGAGCCCAGAACAAAAAAGCCAGCTACTCACATTAGCTCCTATAGGGGTGGCTACATTTAACATTCATGCATCAACTATACATTCAACGCTTCGAATCCCTATTAAAGACATGCACCCACTACAAGGACAGGCATTAACAACATTTCAAGAAGATATGAAACATATAAGATACATTTTGATTGATGAGATGAGCTTCATAGGTCCAAAGTTGCTACTGAAAATAGACACAAGACTATGTGAGGCATTCTCACATCGACAACATCTACACTTTGGTGGAGTGTCTATAATATTGATCGGTGACCTCGCCCAACTACCACCCGTAATGGACAAACCTCTTTACACATCCCACTCAACTGCAAAAACATTGTGGAACCAATTTACCACTGTTGTCACCCTACAAACAATCTTTCGTCAACAAGGTGAGACTCAAATACAACGAAGATTCCGCCAACTTTTGCAAAACATACGTAATGCAGAAGCAACAGAAGAAGATTGGCAACTTTTAATGACACGCACAGACAACCAGCTCACATCAAGAGAAAAAGAAGAGTTCGACAATTCAATGCACTTGTTTGCTACCAATGATTTAGTTAGACTACACAACAGAAGAATGTTAAAATCGTTGAACCGTCCAATTGCAATCAGTGTTGCAACAAGCACTCGATGTGGAATGGATACAACAACTAATGATGAACAGCTTGAAAAAGAAGTTTTTCTTTGTAAAGGGAAACGCATCATGCTCACATCCAACATATGGACAGAAGCAGGACTGGTGAATGGAGCTCTTGGCGAAGTTGTTGAAATCATTTACAGTCCAGGTTCCAAACCGCCAGATGTTCCCATGTATGTTGTAACAAGGTTCGATACCTACAACGGCCCACCATGGAACGAGCTTGACCCCAAGAGCATACCGATAATACATGTTTCCTTGGGCAATAGAAGGCAAATATTGCTCACAATGGCGTGGGCTATTACCATACACAAAGGTCAAGGCCTAACATTGCAAAAAGCAACAATTGATATTGGTAAAATAGATAGACAAGGACTAACATTTACAACCATATCTAGAGTTCAATCATTAAACGATCTTCGCATTCAACCACCATTCTCTTTTGAAAGATACTCCAAAATGCAAAGCAATCCATACGCAATCATAAGGAAACGAGAGGAGGCCCGCTTACAACAACTATGTCTCTCCTAAATCACGGTACGCAGCTCTCATTCCTATCCATCTGATATCTCTCCCAAATTCCCAATGTGCATTGATACCGTTGTTACAAATTCCTCTCTTGAAAAACTCTCCTCCGAGCACTTACAAATCATTACACAATTCACACTTCTAAGCTTAAAATTGCTGCTACAATTTGACTGTGCATCAACGCCTAATCTAAACACCTAACCACCCCGTTGCTTTTGTTGTGCAGGCCTTGAAGACAAATGACAAAGATCGCAAAAGCTCATTGCTACCAAAAAAATACACCGCTTCTACATGGTCATAATAAAATACCACTGTATATCATCCTATCGGCGTAAGTATTGCACCTCATTGGGGTGCAAGTGCTAGTGTTTAATACAAACAATTAATCATAGCATTATAACCAAGAAGATATTCCCCTAAATAAGGAATTATTCACTACAAATAATTATATTTAAAACACAACTATAGCATTAATTAAATAACCAACTTCATTGGACTGGTTACTACGAAACCATAATATTTCAACTTTAATATAATACTATAATGACACCATTCTAATTAATTATTTCACATAGAAACTCTATTAAATAATTATAAAAATAACTAACATCCATTTACTAACTGGTTAAAGAGAGAAAATTCTAAATCCTTTAAAACTTAATCTGGATCACTTAACTAATCTACAAAATTTTCAATTACCTATATATGAATAAATCAATTCACTTTAAATACTTAGTTTAATAATAATTACCCAATTCCTCTATTTATAACAAATTCAATGCTCAATTTAACAGTAACTATCCAATTAAAATCATTTATTAAACAACATTCATTTATTTCTCAACTTTCTAAATTTATTTTACAAATAAAATTAGTTTTCTAATTAAACAATTGAAAGAGATGTAGTTTTTCTTTCCTTTTTGTTTTGACTTATTAGGTGTTCTAACCAAAAATCAATTTTTAATTAGAAACTAAATTTTTTAACAGAAAACTTAACTCAACCAATTGAAGTTTCTTTTAATATCTCTTCTTCTTTTGTTTCTTTCAAGTTTTATTTTTTGTTTTTTTAGTTTTTTGTCTTTTCCACTTACACATGGACTTAGTATACTATAACTTCTTTTAACAAGTTGCTTAGAAACGAATTTTAGCAAAAATCAATAACCAACTAAAACTAATATTCTTCTTTAAATCCTTCTATAACTCAAATAATCACAATCCAATTATTCTGCCTTTTTCAAAGTTTCATGATTTAATCTACTCAAAATAAGCAACTAACTAAAACTAACTTGCAAAGAATATAAATTTCCTCACAACATTGCTATGCATATAAATGTTTTCTTTCTTATTCCTCTACTTCCACAATAAATATAAATTAGAATTTAATTTCCTAATAAAATATTTAAAGAGAAGAATTAAGAACTTAAACAAAACTACTTACAACTACCATCTTCTTATTACATGACGTTTTTATTTCTTCGCTTATATTCATGAAATCATAAATGAATTTACTATTATTTCTAATAGTCTTAGAAATTATAATTTTTACCATTTACTAGTACAATTATAATATTACTCTTGAAATCAAAATTACTCAACTACTAATTTATTTGACACTAACAACCCAATGTTGACATTACTCAAAAATGCTAATACTAATATTATTCACATGGTCTATATTCCTAAACAATGATAATATTATTGTGATTGAAAATCACTACAATAATATTGTCAATAAGTAATGTATATATTACTCTTCCTCTCAATATTTTCTTAATAAATGGTAAAATACAAAGATTTTAAAAGCGAGGGTCAAATGATATTAACCCAAGCAATAAAACTTTCAACCAATTACTATCAACTTATGCCTACCTCCACACAACAATGATCATGATGATTCCTAAATTTACACAAACTATACAATTTAATAGATTCAACATGCATAAACAACTTGGGCAACCATTAAGCTACCTCCACCTACAATTTCTCTTTCCATAAATTTATTCAACCTAAACGATAAACAACTACTAGTTTCAAATTAGCAACTTTCTATTGATTATTTTATACATATCAACCTGGAATTTGATGGTCACCCCTACCTGTCATATGAAAATTTTATGATGGTTTGGTTATTTAAATGCCTATGAGAAAATTGTTTAATTTATGATTTTTTATATAAAATCTTTTATAAATGCGATATGTTAAAAAAATAGAAAACAATGATAATTAATAGTAATAAATATAAAAATCTACCATTATAATCAACAATTAACAAAAGTTTCTAAGTTCATATTAAAAACAAATCTTGTTAAATATATTTTAAAAGTTAAAAATAATTATATTCTATTTTGAAAAGATTCTAAAATATGTATTTTTATAATAATATTATAAATCACATATATTAATATAAAAAATGATAACTATTAAATAAAAATGACAAAAGTTTCTAAATTCATATTAAAAAATATTCAAAAAAGTTATATTCTATTCTACATTAATTTATCTTTTTATAATAAAAAATATAAAATGATATATATTATAAATTAAAATACTTTATTATATTTTGCTTATAATATTTTTTTATGGTTTAATAAAAATATAGCAAGTCAAACTATACGGTCTACTAAATTTTATAGCTGTAATATACAGTCTAAAATTGAAAAAATGGTCAAATAGACCATCAAATTCCAAGACTGATAGATATAATAAAGAAATTTTTAAAATCATCAACTAGATTAAATCGCTACTTTTCTTTGTTTTTTTTTTTCAACTTTTTGATTACTAAATCCTAGATTGATTTTCTTATTACTAAATCTTTTAAATATATATAAATTTCTATATTTTTTAAGAATAAAGTTACTTTTTAGATAAACAATAAATCAAAACTATTTATTCATTTAACAACAACTAGTTAACATGATTCTTTTTAAACTGATTATTCTTCTTTTACATTTGCAGGTCTACAAATAGAGCATATTTGATTTTCTTGTATTTCTCCAACTATTTCAATGAGATTATAGACAACAAAATATAATTGCACGTTTACACCTTCATACACATTCTGAGAAATATAAAACTTTTTTCAATGATAAAAAATTATTACTATTTAAGATAAATTATATGGCAAGATCCTCCTACGTTGGCACCCTCCTTCCATGGCATCCTATGCTCTACACAGGCCGACCAAGAACTTATATATTTTATTTTTATTTCTTCACTTATCATATAATCTATCACATATAAGAAATACATTCTTTTACTATTAACCATAATATATATATTATTAACGAAATGCAGCTATGGGGGAGTAGCCTGAGAGCACCACGGTGTTTCAACCATATCTCAAAAACTACAATCTGGATTTCTGAGATTTTTGGACAGAGATTAGAAGACAAGGTAAAGAAACCCTTTAAATTTCTCACCAATCTAGTTAGTAGAAACATAGTTATGGACGATGCAATCAGACTAATTTACTGGCAGGGAACAAAAAGGCAACAAACATCTATTAATTTTTATTCTAGAATAAATAAATTATGTTTTGTTTTCAGACAGAATAAGACAATCCAACATTTGATTTCAGAAGCAAAGAGAGAGAAATCAATCCATTGATCGTACGTTTAAAAAAAAAACAAAATATTAAAATCCAACCTAGATCAAACGCTTGGCAGGAATGGAATTGCTATCGAGCTCAAACTTTCGCTGCAATTTCAACTTCTCTGAAACCCCAATCCCAAAATTCTGAAAAACACAATTCCCAGTATACTCAACAACAGAAAAAAAATTTACAAACAACTCTCTATGCCTTCTTGTCCAACCCAAAATACCAAAAACCCCATTTTCCAGCATAATCAACAGTCTAAGAAATTTTAAGATAATTTTCTCTCCCAAAAAGTACCAAATGAAATTCCCCAAGAGAAAAATGAATACAAGAAGATTGTTCATTGTACGGGAATTCCAACCAACTATATAACAAATTATAATTGGCTTTTAACCTTCCCCACACAACACAATAGTTGATTTTAAATTAATTAAAAGTTTTTCATTTAAAAAAACATAACAATATAATATGATAAATATTCAATTTTACACAAACGGGTAACCCAACATTACTTACATATTATAATTAATTATATAAACCGACTTTATAATATTTTATTTATTTATCTTATTATTTATTCATTTTAATATTACATTATAAATTTATTTTTACTATTAACTATGATTATTTATTTATTTATATATATTTATATATTTATTTATCAAAGGCACACCCTTTTTACTTAACGATCTATTTTAATGCATAAGATAACCAAGGCATATTATCAGATAGTTTAAATTAAATAAAAACTAAATGCCAAATAATTACCTAACCACTATCCATGGTCAAAAGCAAAACTTCAAACAACCCTGACTGACCACTGACAATACTGACAAGGTATCAAACCGAATACTCATCCTCTTCGAGGATGATGGCTAGGGTAGGGGACCAAGTGTTATCTCTGATCAACTAATCCATTGGGTTTCAAGACACACTCAAACCTTCCAATTCGGGTGGAGTCGATGCCTAGTACCTACAACCTGCAACACACAAAATGGTCATGCATATACATGTCCATATAAACAAACACATTGTGGAAGGAAATTGTAGCGTCACAGGGTACTCACAAGTGAGTGATGTGACACTGTCCCTTTCACCCAAACACATCAGTAAGAACATCACCAAGTAATCAAATCAACTCATATAACAATCAGTTACATAGCAATCAGGATAAAATCAATCCAATGATAATCACATAGCAATCATGATAAGATAATCACATACTAATCATAACATGTGCATACATATATACATATAAACAAACACACACTTTATGGAGGGGCACTATAGAAAGGACAAAGTAATAATGAGGATACTTCAAGAAGTTTGAAAAACATCACATGTCATTATTGTGGTAAGATGGGTCATATGAATGAGCATTAGAAAAAGCGGTGGCTAAACAACAATCCAAATAGGGAGGACCTCTACAAAAGGCTCATGTCACAGTGCATTATAAGAAGAAATCAACCTTCTACGTGTTATAGCCAAACAACCAACATATCAATTTCAATCATCTACATGTTATATAGATTCAAGAGCATCTCATTGTTTTAGTCACTGGAAAGGTTGGTCCACTGAGTACACTGCTTGCTCTAATTCAATGATCTTTAGTGGTGGTGAGTACATGGTTGTTGGCAGAGGTAATGTTCAAATACCCTCCAAAGGGAAAATTTCTTTTTCTCAATGTCTACTATGTATTAAGAATGGAGCTTAATTTACTCTTCGTGAGTCAAATTATGTGTCATTCTCCCAATATGGATGCCATCTTTAGCAAACATAAATGCTATAGTTGGCAATCATGGATTTTATCATCTAGCTGATATTGGACAAGTCAAAGTGTGTGCATTGGCAGTCAATAGTACATTTGATATCAATACACTTTGACATCAACAATATGGGTACCTCAACTTATCCTCTCTATCAGTTGGCTTGAGAGAATTTAGTACATGGATTACCTAGCATCCACTAATAAATACATGGTGCTTGTAGAGCTTGTCAAGCAAGGAAGTAGCACCGAATTCCATTTGAGGATGGATAGGCTTGGAGAGAGCCAAGAGAGTCCTACAACTTGTTCGTGCAAATATTTGTAGACAAATGAACACAACATTGGTCACTAGTGTCAAGTATTTTCTCATGTTTCTAGATGATTTTAGTAGGAAAATGTGGGTGTGTTTTTTTAAATTAAAATAAGGTGTATTTAACAAATTCCAAAAGTTCAAAGCATCAATAGAAAAAGAGTCATGTTGTGACAATCACTCTTAGATCTAATAATGGAGGTGAATTCTATTCCAAATAATTCAATGACTTTTTCACTAAGCATGACATAAAATGACAATATACAACACCCTACACTCCACAACATAATCAAGTAGTTAAGAGGTGAAACTGTACTATCATAGAGATGGCCCAATGTATGATGGAGAACAGGAGTGTTCCCAAGAAATTTTGGGCCGAGGCAATTTATTTACTAAATAGATCTCCAACACATGTGGTGTAGCAAAAGACCCCAAAGGAAGCATGTTTTGGGAGGAAACCAAAAGTTAGTCATCTTAAGTTAATTTGTTCAATTGCATATACTTGGATTCCAAATATAAAGAGAACCAGGTTAGATCTTAAGAGTAAGAAATATGTGATTGACATTTATGCTAATTGATGTTGACATTGATTGCTTGAATTTCAACAAAGATATGATTGATGAGGAATCTAGGCCCTTCCAACTTTCTTTAGAGATCAAGATTAATGTAGACCAGCTTGTTATGGCTAAGGATTCGGGTGTTCTGTTTCAACTAGTTTCACTTGAAGGGGGAGGATTATGAGCATGAGGAGTCACACAAATAGGTAACAATACTAGAATTTATTGATGAAAACCTAGATCAACATCTGGATGACACGGGACTAGGTAGCCCAAGTCATGGTGACAACAATGATTTGGATGGAGAGGCTCCTAAAAAGAGACCGAAGTGATGGGAGAGTACCATTGGTGATGTTTGTGTGAGTGAAATGATTGGGGGTAGAACATCAAGAGGCAAGAGCAAGCAAAACATAGTAAACTTTGCTCTAATGGCTAATATTTAGGGTGTTTATGAACCACAAGTGTTTGAGGAGAGAAAAAGAACACTTGAATGGAAAAAGGCCATGGCCATCAAACATGAAAGTCTTATGAAAGATAAGACTCGAGATCTCTCAAATTCCACCAAGGAAGAAACCCATTGGTTGCAAATGAGTGTACAAAGTCAAGTGCAAGGTAGATGGTACTCTTGACAAGTACAAATCTTGATTTATCACAAAAGGGTTTTCACAAAGAGAAGGCACTGATTACGAGGAGACATTTGCTCCTATAGCAAAGATGACCACCATCTAATTAGTCATAACCATAGTAGTTCAATTTGGTTGGACAATCCATCAAATGGACATAAAAAGTGTCTTTCTCAATGAAGATTTGGAGAAAGAAGTGTACATGTCTCAACCACAAGGTTTTCAAGTTTCAAGGAAGGAGCATCTTGTATGCAGATTAAAGAAAGTTTCATATGCCATAAAATAGGTAGCTAGAGCATGGTACATCAAAATTGGCAGGTATTTGGTTGAACAGGGATTATAATAGAGTTCTCTAAATCAAAATATGTACGTCAAAAGTATTGGTAATGATATCATTCTCCTAGTCATATATGTAGATGACATCATTATTTACAAGTAGTTAGGCAGATACAATTGTAAAGATCAAATTAGATATAAGTACAACTTTTGACATGATTGATCTAGGCCTCTTACATTATTGCCTAGATGTAGAAGTTTGACAAACAGGTGGTAGCATTTTTGTTTCACAATCCAAATATGCTAGGAATTTGCTTGACAAATTTAGAATGACAAATTGCAAAATCTAGTCAACACCTTTGGAGAAAGGGTTGAAACCTTCAACCAAAATTAACTCTAAGACCATCAATGAGTCAACTTACAAGCAACTACTGGGGAGCTTAATTTATATTACAATCATTAGATCTGATTTGAGCTATGTTGTGAATTTTTTTTCTAGATTCATGACAATACCCAAAGTAGAACATTGGACTATAACAAAGAGGGTGTTGAGATATGTGAAAAGGACACTTGACTTTCACATTTTGTACAACAGAAATAAAAATCCTAGGTTGGATGGGTTTATATATTTAGATTAGGCAGGTTCTACAAATGACAAAAATTCCACTTTTGGTTAAGTTTTCAACATTGGCATAAGTGCAATCCCATGGACCAACAAGAAACAATAGGTAGTAGTTTTATCCTTGATAAAAGCAAAATATCAAGGAGTAGTAAAAGTAACATGTGAGGCAATATGGCTCAAAGGGATGCTTTCAAACATGAAGATGCCTCAAGAAAAGCCTTCACCCTTGTTCCTAACAATCAAGGGGTGCTAAAACTTTCCAAGAATCTAGTCTACCACAAGCGTATCAAGCAGGTGGAATTTCATTGTCATTTCATTAGACAACTTGTAGAGGATGGATCAATTATGTTGCAATATTGTCCTTCTAAGGATCAAATTGTAGACATTCTTACCAAGTCTTTCAATCCTCACAAATTTTTAAAATTTTGGGATAAGCTTGGTGTAGTTAGTAGATTGACCATTAATGAAGAGTATTAAAGTAATGTTTTGTTTATAATGGTTAGTTAGCTTTTAGGATAGACTTTAGGAATATTATTAATTGTTTTGTTTTTTTAGTTGTCGATCTTATCCTCTTAATTGTCACTCTTTTCCTATTTGGATAAAGCATTTGTAATTTTATTAAGGATGTTTTTGCTCCTTTGTTTAATATTGAATATCTTGGTAATCATTATGTGTTTAATTTTTGTAATACAAAATAGTAGCAAATTGCATCAAGGGCTTTTGGGGCTAAGGATTCAAGTGTTCTGTTTCAACTAGTTCCACTTGAAGGGGGAGAGAATTATGAGCATGAGGAGTCACACAAATAGGTAACAATACTAGAATTTATTGATGATAACCTAGATCAACATCTGGATGACATAGTACAAGGTAGCCCAAGTCATGGTGACAATAATGATTTGGATGGAGAGGCTCCTAAGAAGAGAACAAAGTGATGGAAAAGCACCATTGGCGATGTTTGTGTAAGTGAAATGATTGAGGGTAGAACATCAAGAGGAGCAAGCAAAACATAGTAAACTTTTCTCTAATGGCTAATATTTAGAGTGTTTATGAGCCACAATTGTTTGAGGAGAAAAAGAAATCTTGAATGGGAAAAGGCCTTGACCATCAAACATGAAAGTCTTATGAAAGATAAGACTCGAGATCTCTAAATTCCACCAAGGAAGAAACCCATTGATTGCAAATGAGTGTACAAAGTCAAGAGCAAGGTAGATTGTACTCTTGACAAGTACAAATCTTGATTTGTCACAAAAAGGTTTTCACAAAGAGAAGGCACTAACTACGAGGAGACATTTGCTCCTATAGCAAAGATGACCACCATCTGATTAGTCATAACCATAGCAATTCAGTTTGGTTGGACAATCCATCAAATGGACGTAAAAAGTGTCTTCCTCAATGAAGATTTGGAGAAAGAAGTGTACATGTCTCAACCACGAGGTTTTCAGGTTTCAAGGAAGGAGCATCTTGTATGCAGATTGAAGAAAATTTCATATGCCCTAAAACAAGTAGCTAAAGCATGGTACATCAAAAATTGATAGGTATTTGGTTGAACATGGATTATAGTAGAGCTCTTTAGATCAAAATATATATGTCAAAAGTATTGGTAATGATATCATTCTCCTAGTCATATATGTAGATGACATCATTATTACAAGTAGTCTGGCAGACACAATTGCAAAGATCAAATCAGATATAAGTACAACTTTTGACATGATTGATCTAGGCCTCTTACATTATTGCCTAGATGTAGAAGTTTGACAAACAGGTGGTAGCATTTTTGTTTCACAACCCAAATATGCTAGGAGTTTGCTCGATAAATTTAGAATAACAAATTGCAAAATCTTGTCAACACCTTTGGAGAAAGGGTTGAAACCTTCAACCAAAATTGACTCTAAGGCCGTCAATGAGTGAACTTACAAACAACTAGTGGGGAGCTTAATTTATCTTACAATCATTAGATCTGATTTGAGCTATGTTGTGAATTTTATTTCTCGATTCATGACAATACCCAAAGTAGAACATTGGGTTGTAACAAAGAGAGTATTGAAATATGTGAAAAGGACACTTGACTTTCACATTTTGTACAATAGAAGCAAAAATCCTAGGTTGTTTGGGTTTACATATTTAAATTAGGCAGGTTCTACAAATAACAAAAAATCTACTTTTGGTTAAGTTTTCAACCTTCACATAAGTGCAATCCCAGGGACCAACAAGAAACAATAGGCAGTAGTTTTGAGATATGTGAAATGGACACTTGACTTTCACATTTTGTACTAGAAGCAAAAATCCTAGGTTGGTTGGGTTTACATATTTAGATTGGGTAGGTCCTACAAATAACAAAATATCCACTTTTGGTTAAGTTTTCAACCTTGGCATAAGTGCAATCCCATGGACCAACAAGAAACAATAGGCTGTATTTTTATCCTTAATAAAAGCAAAATATCAAGGATTAGTAAAAGTAACATGTGAGGCAATATGGCTCAAAAGGATGCTTTTAAACATGAAGATGCCTCAAGCAAAGCCTTCACCCTTGTTCATGACAATCAAGGGGTGTTAAAACTTACCAAGAATCTAGTCTACCACAAGTGTACCAAGCAAGTGGAATTTCATTGTCATTTCATTAGACAACTTGTAGAAGATGGATCAATCATGTTGCATTATCGTCCTTCCAAGGATCAAATTGTAGACATTCTTACTAAGTCTGAGTCACAAATTCTAAAAAATTTGAGATAAGCTTGGTTTAGTTAATAGTTTGACCATTAATGAAGAGTATTAAAGTAATGTTCTATTTATAATGGTTAGTTAGCTTTTAGGATAGACTTTAGGAATATTATTTATTGTTTTTTTTTTAATTGCCAATCTTATCCTCTTAATTGTCACTCTTTTCCTATTTGGATAAAGCATTTGTAATTTTATTTAAGGGTGTTTTTGCTCCTTTGTTTAATATTGAATATCTTGGTAATCATTATATGTTTAATTTTCGTAATACAAAATGGTAGCAAATTGCATCAAGCGCTTTTGGGGCTTGAAAGAGCCTTTCACAAAATCCTTGAAAGGTTGAAGAGCATACAAAACAATTTGTTGCCACAAAATTTGTGTTTTCAAAGAACAAAAACTTACACCACAACCTTGAACTTCATTTTGTATTTAGTTTATGTTGACATTCATTTATTCACATTCTCCATTGTTGCTTATTTTTACTTGCAAAGACGGTGTAACAACAAAGAGCAAACTCGAAATAAAAATTAAAAAAAAAATGAAAACAAACTTTTAAAAATAGCCATGGTGATTGTGGCATACCCTACAATGAATGAAAATGACCTTCAATTGGAGAGTTGTTGCAAGCCTTCTTCCTCGTCCCTTCTTTGCATTTCTTTCCCCTTCTTTCCTTCCTCTTCTTCATGTTGGAAAAATCTCAAAAACTAACAAAAACAATTTTGGGGTGGCTTATGTTTTAGGGTCATATAAGTAGTGTGGTAGGGTTTAAGGCCTCCCACACCCCTTTTATTTTTTTGTTTGAATCTAAGTGTTTTTTTGTAAACAATAACAAACCTTTTTTCCATCAGGGATGCCTAGACCTCCCCAAGACGACAAAGGGACACTCGTCATCCTAGGGATGGCCAAATGTCTCAATCAATGGCATCTCCCCTTTTTCGTTGGCATCCCATGGACATTCCACAACTTCTCCACAAATTAGGGTCAGCTAGGGGACATCCCTTGCCATCTTGGCATACCAGGAATGTCGTGGGATAGGGACCGGGGTTTCAGAGAGTGGTATGCTTCCCCTTGTAACATAGAAAATTTTCAATAGAGAATAAATATTGATGTGAGAATCCTCGGAAGATAGTTTCAAAGAACTTCCTCAAAGTCTACAACATAACACCCAAGTTGAACATGATAGCAGCCCAACAATCTCCATTGCATGCTCAAATATTTCTAGCAAATATTCCTCCTCTTAGTTTCTCCAATCTTGCATTCAAATAAAAAATAATTTAAACATCAATTGAAATGAAGCCTGTAAATAAAATGTAGACACACTATTATTGTAAATTTGAGAAACGCTGCATGGATAACTCTTACAGAGTTCAAACTTTCTCCTGGTTTGCCTTATGTGAACAATGATTTTCACACCTATTATCATACAAACATCAATCTCATCCAAACCTTGTGCTATGCTCTACATAACTTTGTGACCATGTACATATTCCATGATACAATTACACTGAACAATAATGTCAGCTCTACACATCTGCAGGATGTGAAATTGAGATACATACTTACAGTTTGATAATGGCAAAACTTCTGGTGTCTACAAATCATGTATTCAATCGATGTAATATCTTGAAAGAGAAACTGTTATATTCACCTTTACGTTGTCATGTCAACTCTCAAATTGGCCGTTTTCTCACAGTTTCTCATGGTCCAAAAACTACTGAATATGTCTGCGACATGTAAAGTGATAGCACCATAAGACCTAAAGAAGAGATACCAAATTCATGTAAATCAATAACATATCAAACTTCTAAATCTACTAGTTTATCATGTTCTTGTTGGGATTCCAATTTAAGTTTAGCCCCAAATTCTAAAAAGGAATTAATAGGACTCAAATTCTAAACAATTTCATGTTACCATTGAATTTGTTCCTACGGAATGATAACCTTAATATTGACTGGATTAATTATTTCCTTTCCTTTTTGGCATGAGCGATGACTGAGTCATTTAGGATTGCGAGCTCTATTTGCATTTTGAACAAGAGCAAGTAATTAATCAAGGTACCTCCATCTTGTTTGTTTACACAACCCTTCCAGTTCTCTAAAACAACAGATATTTGAGAAGAAAATATTTGTAAATTATTTTTCTTTACAGAAATTATCTTGTCCTCATATTCTGTTGCTAATATGTATGGTAGTTGATAACATAACACTATTACCACATCATTGAAGAGAATAAGCAGAAGCTTTATAATTCCCCTCATTGATAACAATATTGTTCTTAGTCACTTCAGCTATCTCAGTCTCAAAGAAGAGCTTCATAATTGGAAACTCCTTACATGATTTAACCCTTAAAACAAAGGCAATCAAATGTGTTATAAAGCTTCAAATATGCTAAGAATGAACATAAGTTTTGAAACAACGACATATTTAATTAGAAATGTTTGATGATTTTGTAAAGCAGCAAACACTCCAAGCTTGAAATATTTGAATATGCCCACTTCGATACACTATCACTATATCCTCCCCATTTCAACATGTTACATATAAAATACAATCTTGATAAGTGTTTCTTCAGTTATGCTCACAATATTCTCAATAAAGTAATTGATAACAATATCATTTCCTCTTATCGATCTCTCAGTATTTATAATAAGAACAAATATAATCTGTTAATATTAATATGGCAAACTCAATAAAGATTGTCTAATATAGCTTGGCCAAATGGCACAACATGACAGGCAAGCTGAATATAATAGCAGGTCACAATCTCCATCATGTGATCAAGCATTTCTAACAGCTATTTCCCGCATTAATTTCTTAGGTGCTGCAATCAGTTCAAACACCTATATTAACATCAATTGAGAAAAAGATTTAGTAGCAAATGTATCCTATACAATCAATAGTGTTGTAAATTTGAGAAACACTACCTGGACAGCCTGTAAAGAGTTCAAACTGTCCCATGGCCTGCCTTATGAACATCTCCAATCCACTTACAACAGTGGCCCCTGTCTCCTCT